>JAVSCE010021888.1:0-49875 GCA_032199065.1 Smutsia gigantea | reverse complement strand
TTTTCCATCCCTTCACTTTTAGTCTGTGTATATCTTTGGGTTTGAGATGAGCTTCTTGTAGGCAGCATGTAGATGGGTCCTGCTTTTTTATCCATTCTGTCACTCTGTGTCTTTTGATTGGTGCATTCAGTCCATTTACATTTAGGGTGATTATCGATAGATACGTATGTACTGCCATTGCTGGCTTTAGATTCATGGTTACCAAAGGTTCAAAGGTTGCTTCTTTACTATCTAACAATCTAACTTATCTTTCTGTTAAGTTATTGTAAACACAGTCTGATGTTTCTTTATTTCTCTCCCTCCTTATTCTTCCTCCTCCATTCTTTATATACTAGGTGTTTTATTCTTTGCCTTTAGTTAGTATTTGGATGGTCTGCTTTCTTTTCTATGATTTTCTTTTCTCTGGTGACATCTTTTTTGCCTTAGAAGTGCTTCCCTCTAGAGCAGTTCCTTTAAGATGTCCTGTAGAGGTGGTTTATTGGGGGCAAATTCTCTCAGCTTTCACATGTCTGGAAATTGTTTAATCCCTCGGTCATATTTAAATGATAATCGTGCTGGATACAATATTCTTGGTTCAAGGTCCTTCTGTTTCATTACATTAAATCTATCATGCCATTATCTTCTGGCCTGTAAGTTTTTTGTTGAGAAGTCTGATGATAGTCTGATGGGTTTCCTTTGTAGGTGATC
This sequence comes from Smutsia gigantea, assembly GCA_032199065.1. NCBI lineage: Eukaryota > Metazoa > Chordata > Mammalia > Pholidota > Manidae > Smutsia > Smutsia gigantea. The sequence goes on along the minus strand of JAVSCE010021888.1, from coordinate 49,188 downwards.
TTTTTTCTCTCTCTAGCTGCCTTTAATACTCTGTCCTAATTTTTGATCTTTGCCATTTTCATTATTATGTTTCTTGGTGTTGTATTCCTTTGGTCCCTTGTGTTGGGAGATCTGTGGGCTTCCGTGGACTGCGAGACTATTTCCTTCCCCAGCATGGGGAAGTTTTCAGCAATTATTTCTTCAAAGACACTTTCTATCACTTTTTCTCTCTCTTCTTCCTCTGGTACTCCTATAATGCAAATATTGTTTCGTTTGGATTGGTCACACCGTTCTCTTAATATTCTTTCATTCCTAGAGATCCTTTCATCTCTCTCTGCCCCAGCTTCTCTGTATTCCTGTTCTCTGATTTCTATTCCATTAACAGTCTCTTGCATCTCATCCAGTCTGCTGCTAAGCCCGTCAATGGCTTGTCTCATTTCTGCATTGTCTTTCCTGACTTCCCTCACTTCCTCCCTCAGCTCTTGCATAATTCTCTGTAGATCCATCAGCATGGTTATGACTTTTATTCTGAATTCTTTTTCAGGAAGATTGTGCATTTCCATCCCTTCAGGCTCCCTCTCTGGTGTTGTCTGCGTCTGGGTGAGCTTTGTCTGCACCATATTCCTCTGTCTTTTCATCGCAATAGAAGTGGTCCCTGGTAGGTGCCACGTATGTCAGCTGGGCTCTTTAATACTTTAAAAAAAAAGTGGGAAGGGAAAGAAAGGTGAAAAAAAGAAAGAAAGAAAAGAAAAGAAAGGGAAAAAAAAGCCCACCTGAGTAGATTCTGTAAGGATGTTGTAGGTGGTGCTGTTGCTCCACTATTCCGCAGCCGCGACCGTTGAGCTCCGCAGGGCCGTTTGTAGCTCTGGCCAGGGCGGGAATGAATGGGAGGCTATTGTTCTCTGTGTGAAGTCTTAGTGTGGCTACTTTTTCCCAGTCGCCAGCCAGGGGGTCCGAAATTCCTCAGGACTCCCAGCCTGCTGGGCTGAGTGTGCTGGGACGGTCGTATTCCTCCGTTGGGCCCCTGACTCTTTAAGACCGCCAATAAAAGCGTGCGGTTTTCTTTTATCCTGGGGAGCCTGCTGCAAGGACCCGCGCATGTTCCCAGCTAAAAACCTGCACCTTCTGCCTCTCCAATATCCGATACACCGCGCGATGTGTGTCAGTGCTCCTGGTGCAGATCACCAGGGCTGGTTATTTCGCGGGCTTGTACTTCCAGTCCCTCCCAGCTCTGGGTCCTCTCCTCCCGCCAGTGCACTGGGGTGGGGGAGTGCTCAGGTCCCGCCAGGACGCAGTTATATATCTTAACTGCCTCGCGGGGTGCCAAGTCCTCTCAGGTGCAGATGCAGGCTGTGCGCTGTCCTGTATATTCTGGTCTCTCTTTTAGGAATAGTTGTATTTGCTGTATTTTCATAGATGTATATGGTTTTGGGAGATTTCCTCTGCCCTGCTCACCCCGCCATCTCCTGGAACTTCCTGATTCATTTTCACTGAGAATATCATAATTAATGCCTACCAATAAGGTTAATATCTCCCTTTTTTTTTAAGTCAGTGACTTTGAAAGTACTAACAGAACATTTAAAGTACTATCTGAGCTGAGATGAAAAAGATAATGAGATTATTTACATCCTTAGTTATAGATTTTGGAAGACAATTCATACCAGCAGATATTGCTGATCCATAAAAGTCACTTTGTTTTTGCCAAATTGAGACAGTCTACAGAAGAATTTTTTACCTAAGATAAACTTACTCACAAACCACTTTTAGTGTTCAAGGCCAGGAATATTATTCTTTTTGTTTAATTGTGCTTATCTTGTTAAATCAAAAGTAGACGATAAACATATTAGAGTAAAGTTTTATATCACCAGGTTCATGTAACAATTACCAAATTTATTTACATTCCAAGGTTTCTACTTCATTTTCATTGAAATAGCTTTGCAGGTCAGTATTGGCCATTTATAAACTATTATTTGAACTTCAGAAGTACATATGCACTTCAAAAGTTTACCATTTTATAACAGAAAATAAAAATTCAGTCAGTGTCTCCATAAAATAAGACTTCTTACCAAAGCAAATATTGCTGTATAAAATAATAATGTGAAGAACAAATGCTCATTATTTTATTCATTGTTTTTACTTGCTACTTGAGGTTTCTTTAATACATAAGCACTTAATGCTTTTTATGAGCATTATAAAAATGCAAACAATTAAAATAAGACATCTTTCTACTTAACATAGCCAAAGAGGTATCAACATATATTATCACATCTATTTACCAGTATGCCTTTTAAAACATAATTCTATGTTGTAGCTTGGTAAAATTTTTTTATGTATGTCAAGTTTCTAAAGAACTAACTGCAAGGAATTAAAGATTTAATGGTATGCTATTGAGTATTTGACTTGACTAAGTGCTTTAACTAAGCACTTTATATGGGCTACTGTCAAATAGTTTAAACTCTCATAACCACCCTGTAATTACCATCTCCATTTTACAGCTGAGGAAATAAATTCAGTTAGCAAATGGTGGAGCTAGAATTTGAACTCTTATCTGACACAAAAAAGTTCTTTCCACTCTATCAAGTTACAGGCTAAAAGTTAGTCTTCAATCACTCTTTAGCAAAATATCACTATCACTCAGTCTCAGTTACACAAAAATGTAAATTATCTGCAGTACACTGCTTAACCCCAAACTCAGATGTATAATCCCTGGTGATTTACAAGCTAGAAAATATACCAAGCATTTCATGCTTAGCACTGTACAAGCAATGAGGTCCTCATATATAAACATAGGCAGGCCTCCATGAATGAACAGACTTTTCCAAAATCTATTCAGAACTTAGAATGTACTTTCCTTGTATATGAGAACAATGGCTAAAAATGGTAATTCTATTTCCAGGTCATCGTACACTTAAACAGTAATTTATCAACAATATCTAGCTACCACTTATAAATACAGGGAAATACACATGTGTGTGTCTATGTGTATGTACATGGGGGTGGGTGAGTGTATCAATAGTGAATTCCAAACTGTGACCGCAGCAATTCATTTGCCTCCCTGTTTGTCAATGAAAACAGAGATGTCCCTGACACCCATGGCAGCATGGCAGCCCTGCAACAGAGGCACAGACTCAGAAGCAGAATCTGGGGTTTAAGAGATTAATAGTGCCTGCTGGAAAATCTGAACAAATCACAAGAAACAGCATTCCTCTACACAGGGATCATTCACTTCCAGGCAATTTCTATTCTATCCAGCACTTAAATCTAAAGTGTTGTAAGTCAAACACTAACTGTATTACAAGTTAATTTGGTGTAGTGTAGAAAATACACCTTTTCTTTTTGTCCATTTCTATTGAGGAACAAAAAATATAAATACAATTCTTACTAGCAAATCTGGCAAACATTACATTTTAAATTATTAATATGTGCCACTATTATCTACATTCATTTGCAAAAGGAGTCTATACGCCAAGTTAGTTAATTTTTGATACCCAGACTACAGATGGGCTGATTTCAGCCACCAGCTGGTACATATACTCCATGTATTTGGCTTTTCATGGATTTAAATAAAATATAATTAGATAATGAAATGAACAGAATATATAAACCCAATAACAACAGTCATAATAATTATAGCCATATTCTATTAAGTATTAACATGTACCAACCACTTTGTTTATTAAATTATTAATGTTAGATTATTTCACTTAAGCCTCATAACAATAACCCTATGAGCTAACTATTAACCCATTTTACAGACAGAGAAATAGAGGTGTGGTAAAGTAATTTTTCCCTTCAAGTCACAGAACTAATATATGGTAAAATGAGGTCTGCTAACAAAGATCATGATCTTATTCACTTCACTGCATTTACTGAGCACCTAGAAGCCAGGCATTATAAAGGGCAAAAAAGAGGTACATAATCATAGTCCTTAACCTATACACATCCTAACATCTATTCACAAAACACTTCTTGAGTTCCTACTATGTTCCAGGTACTATTTTAAGCAGTTGATTTTATCGGTGGCTCTTAGTTGAGGCTCTCCTCAAATACTACCAACTCCATAATATAATAATCTTCATTGGCAGGGATTTTTGGAGAAATGGCTGATCCCACATTATCAGCAGGAAATTACAAAATAAACCTGGAACAATTTGTCAAACCTGTAGCAAGAAAGTCATCAAAGACTATCAAGGTCATGTAAAAGGATTCAGAAACCTCTCAAAGAGGCTCCCACTGATCAAAAATAGGACAACTTGAGCATCATTAACCTTATTAATTGCAATGGATTAAAATCCAAATATGTCTAAATCCATGAGTTCATAATGATCCTTAAAAAAAACAAACCAAAACACCTTCACAGGTTTATAGGAAACAAATTCATTATATTGAAAACTGGTAAATAAAAATAAAGAACTAAGTATTTATCCCTCCTTTCCAAGTAAATTGTACTATTCAAATAACAAAATAGCAGATGAAGAAGAGTATTCTATGGAAGTATCCTAAGTCATAAATAAAGAGAAGTGATTTAGAATATCAACATTTTGCAACCCCCCCCCAATGATTTATCAGATCTAGGTATTAAATATTAATGGCTGCTAACAACAGAAAAAAAGATTCATCCAAATATCAAGTGCCTCCTGATGAACACAACACCTATAATCGTCCCAAAGGGATCACACCTGATTCTGATCAAGCCTCTGGATCCCACAGAAAATCTGCAGACACACAGAGAAAGAGAAACATGCTGAATTATCCCATTACCATGCAGTCAGCAGAAACCAAATTGAGGGAAACCCTACAAATCAAGGAATCCAGGGTTCAATAGCTAAATTTTAAGAAAAATGAAGAAATGAAAGGGGGAACCTATAGGTAAGAGGCTCAAAAGACAAATCAAAATAAAAAAGAAAATTGATAAGACTAAATTGTAGTTTCAAGAGATACACACTTGGGTGATGAAAGTATGGATTACTATAAAAATCAAAATAATGGTTACTGCTGGGAAGGGAGTCAGTTATGATTTGGATAGAGTATGCAGAGAGCTTCAAGGGTGCTGACAAAGTTCTGCTTCTTGACCTGGATGGTGATTATAATTGTGTTCACTTTATAATACATTAAATACATTTGTTTGTGTAGTTTTCTGAATCTGTGCTTTATTTTACAATAAATTTTTTTTTAAAGAGGACTCTGAGTCTGACAGACATAGTTGAAATTCCAGCTCTAACACATTCCCATTGTGTCATCTTGGACAAGTCATCTAATACCTCTAAGCTTCAATTTCCTCAAGGGTAAAATAGAGAAAATAATACTTAACCATAATTATGAGCAAAGCATACTTAAAATGGTAAGCAAAGTGCCCACTGGACAATATTATTTCAATAAATGATATTTATTACCTATCCAAAAATGTGAAGTTCTACAAGGTGATCACCCAAATTCTTTGCACAGAATGTTAATAGTACTAATTATTTTAAAATAAAAGATTTTCTGTGTATTGCTCATTTTTCATACAAATCCCTCAAAGTTAAAAGAAAATCTAATAGAAAACATCAAACAGTTCTTACATAGGTTTATTTAGCCAGTAGTTAAACCAAATACTTTATAAAGCAGACATATATTCAGTCTGTGTGTGTGTGTATATATATATAGTCTTCAGTTCTACTTTTTAAATAAAAATGTAGTAAAATTAACTTTCTAGAGGGAATGACTATACAGTTCTATGAATTTCAACACATATAAATTTGTGTAACTACCACCATACTCACGATACAGAACAGTTCCACCACACCAGAAAACTCCTTCATTCTACCTCCCTTTAGTCACTCCCTCCCTCCATTGATGACCCCTGGTAACCAGTGTTCTGTTCTCCATTACTTCAGTTTTGTATTTTCAAGAATACAAACATGAGACTCGCCTCTTTCACTAAGAAAAAAGCCTTTAAGATTCACCTAAGTTGTTGCATGTATCAACAGTTGCTTCCTTTTTATTACTGTGTAGAATTCCATCCTATGGTGTATCCATTCCCACGTTGCCATTTGGGTTGTTTCCAGTTTTTGACAATTATGAAGAAAGCTGTTATACACATTCATGTATTAGTTTTTGAGGGAACATAGTTACATTTCTCTTGCCAAAGTACCTAAACATGGGATTTCTGGGTCATATGCTAAGTGTATTTTTAACTTTGCAAGAAACTGCCAAACTGTTATCCAAAGTGGCTACACAATTTTGCATTCCCATCAGCAATTTGTCAGAGTTCCAGTTGCTCCACATTCTTGTCAGCTTTACAAAATGTCGTAGTTCTGTTTTTGGTTTTATTTTGCATTTCCCTAACAGCCTCTGATGTTGATATACTCAGGTTTTTTTTAATACTACACTGAATTCTACTTGTTAAAGGACTATGTTTAATATTTTAGCACTCAGCCTGTTAATGGAATGAAACAGTTTTATGAACTAAGTGAAGCTTGATGTCTTTTCATAATCATGTACAATACTAAGGATTTAAATTCGCCTCACAAGCAATAATAACAATTTAATTTAATTTGTTGGGTATAAAATGTTATTAAAATAAACTCAACTTGTATTAAATTTAATTTTGGGGGCTTCTTGATAAAAAGAGAAAATTCAATGGCTTCTTTTTCAACTTCCTTCTTCCATCTTTCCAGAAGTTCCTCCTACAAAATAACCTAAATGTACTGATGTCACTCAACATTTATGGAGTGTTTATTTTGTGCTAGGTATTATACTAGACCATAGGTATACAAATATTAATAAGTCAAATGACCCTGTCCTTAAGCAGTTTATATTATTCATAATTTTTCAATTAACTAGTTTCTCATTTTTTAAACAGCCTTTCTCTTTTAGTTTTAGATTTAAAGAAAAATTCAGAAATAATAATACACAGGTCCCAAATAATGCCCTCCCATTCAATTTCCCCTATAATTAACATCTTACATTAGTATGGTACATTTGTCAAAGTTAATAAATACTTATACTACTTTTAACTAAAGCCCCTGGTTGATTCAGATTTCCTTAGTTTTTACCTAATGCCCTATTTCCTTCTGGGAACCTCTCTGGGATACCATGTTATATTTAATTGTCATGTCCCTTTAGGTTCTTCCTGGCTGTGACAGTTCTTCAGACTATCCTTGTTTTAATGACTTGACAGTTTTGAGAAGCACTAGTTACGTATTTTATGTCCCTCTTTACTCTACTCACTTTTAAAGTTAAATATTGTTCTCATTAAATAAATCTCATCATGAACCAAAGCTGGGTTCAAATTTGTAATTACTGATCAACATACGTGTATTTTTCTATAAAGATATGAAAATCGGAAATGGTCACCAGTATTCTAAGGTGCACTATTATAAACTACAATTAAACTGACATCTCTATGACAACAACCCTGATCTCCTCTACTAAAAATTTTGGTAAAATACATTTCTTAGTATGTAACTTCATTGTATTTCCTCATTTTTGTCCACTGTTTAAATGGCACAAGTAGTTTTGATGGTATTATGAAATGTAATTCCAATTCTGTTACCTTGGTTAAGTTTAAAATAACTTCCTTGCACGGTAAAGAAGTTTCTCCTCAAACTCATTTAGGTCAAGGATACGTCTGCTCTACAACAAATGAAATAACTATGAGATAGTTTACCCCTAATTCTTACAATGTCACATCACTTGTTGCCTTTATCGGTTTTTCACAGGCCCTAATAAACTCTAATGCTCATGACATACATACCGGCCACAGATGTCATAAAATCTAAGAAGTTTTTTTTTTTGAAAGAAAAGGACATTTGCAATCCAGGCCTATTTAAAGAAGGAAAAACATTCCCAAATGAATAGTCTAAAGACACAATTACTGAAATTGGAAAAAGAAGAACAAATGAGGCCCAAAGTCACCAAAAAGAGGGACATAATAAAGATTAGAGAAGAAATAAATAAAATTGAGAAGAATAAAACAATAGAAAAAATCAATGAAACCAAGAGCTGGTTCTTTGAAAAAAATAAACAAAATAGAAAACCCCTAGCCAGACTTAATAAGAGAAAAAGAGAATCTACACATATAAACAGAATCAGAAAAGAGAAAGGAAAAATAACGACGGTCCCCACAGAAATACAAAGAATTATAAGAGAATATGATGAGAATCTATATGCTAAAAAGCTGGAAAACCTAGAAGAAATGGACAACTTCTTAGAAAAATACAACCTTCCAAAACTGACCAAACAAGAAACAGAAAAACTAAACAGACCAATCACTAGCAACGAAATTGAATAAGTAATCAAAAAACTACCCAAGAACAAAACCCCCGGGCGTGATGGATTCACCTCTGAATTCTACCAGACATATACAGAAGAAATAACACTGATTCTCCTTAAAGTTTTCCAAAAAATACAAGAGGAGGGAATACTTCCAAACTTATTCTATGAAGCCAACATCACTCTAATACCCAAACTGGGAAAAGACCTCACCAAAAAAGAAAATTACAGACCAATATCCCTGATGAATGTAGATGCAAAAATACTCAACAAAATATTAGCAAACCGAATTCAAAAATACATCAAGAGGATCATACACCATGATCAAGTGGGATTCATCCAAGAGATGTGCATGGATGGGACAACATTTGAAAATCCATCAACATCATCCACCACATCAACAAAAAGAAGAACAAAAACCACATGATCATCTCCATAGATGCTGAAAAAGCATTTGACAAAATTCAGCATCCATTTCTGATTAAAATTCTCAACAAAATGGGTATAGAGGGCAAGTACCTCAACATCATAAAGGCCATATATGACAAACCCACAGCTAACATCATACTTAACAGCGAGAAGCTGAAAGCTTTTCACCTAAGATCAGGAACAAGACAGGAATGCCCACTCTCTCCACTGTTATTCAACATAGTACTAGAGGTCCTAGCCATGGCAATCAGACAAAACAAGGACATACAAGGCATCCAGATTGGTAAAGAAGTAGTCAAATTGTCACGATTTGCAGATGACATGATATTATACATAACAAATCCTAAAGACTTCACTCCAAAACTACTAGAACTAATATCTGAATTCAGCAAAGTTGCAGGATACAAAATTAACAAACAGAAATCTGTTGCTTTCCTATACACTAACAATGAACTAACAGAAAGAGAAATCAGAAAAACAATTCCATTCACAATTGCATCAAAAACAATAAAATACCTAGGAATAAACCCAACCAAGGAAGTGAAAGACCTGTACTCTGAAAACTACAAGACATTCCTGAGAGAAATTAAAGAGGACACTAACAAATGGAAATGCATCTCATGCTCTTGGCTAGGAAGAATAAATATTGTCAAAATGGTTATACTACCTAAAGCAATCTACAGATTCAACACAATCCCTATCAAAATACTACCAGCTTTCTTCAATGAACTGGAACAAATAATTCTAAAATTCATATGGAACCACAAAAGACCCCGAATAGCCAAAGCAATCCTGAGAAGGAGAAATAAAACAGGGGGAATTACGCTCCCTGACTTCAAGCTCTACTACAAAGCCACAGTAAACAAGACAATTTGGTATTGGCACAAAAACAGACCCACAGACCAGTGGAACAGAATAGAAAATCCAAACATTAACCCAAACATATACAGTCAATTAATATTTGATAAAGGAGCCTAGTATATACAATGGGGAGATGACGGCCTCTTCAGCAGCTGGTGTTGGAAAAACTGGACAGCTACATGTAAGAGAATGAAACTGGGCTACTGTTGAACCCCGTACACAAAGGTAAACTCAAGGTGGATCAAAGACCTGAATGTAAGTCATGAAACCATAAAACTCTTAGAAAAAAACATAGGCAAAAAAAAAAATCTCTTGGACATAAACATGAGCAACTTCTTCATGAACATATCTCCCCGGGCAAGGGAAACAAAAGCAAAAATGAACAAGTGGGACTATATCAAGCTGAAAAGCTTCTGTACAGCAAAGGACACCATCAGTAGAACAAAAAGACATCCTACAGTATGGGAGAATATATTCATAAATGATGTATCTGATAAGGGGTTGACATTCAAAATATATAAAGAACTCACGCACCTCAACAAACAAAAAGCAAATAATCCAATTAAGAAATGGGCAGAGGACAGGAATAGACACTTCTCCAAAGAAGAAATTCAGATGGCCAACAGGCACATGAAAAGATGCTCCACATCGCTAATCATCAGAGAAATGCAGATTAAAACCACAATGAGATATCACCTCACACCAGTGAGGATTGCCAATATCCAAAACACAAACAACAAATGTTGGAGAGGATGTGGAGAAAAGGGAACCCTCCTACACTGCTGGTGGGAAAGCAAATTAGTTCAACCATTGTGGAAAGCAGTATGGAGGTTCCTCAAAAAACTCAAACTAGAAATACCATTTGACCCAGGAATCCCACTTCTAGGAATTTACCCTAAGAATGCAGCAGCCCAATTTGAGAAAGACAGATGCACCCCTATGTTTATTGCAGCACTATTTACAATAGCCAAGAAATGGAAGCAACCTAAGTGTCCATCAGTAGATGAATGGATAAAGAAGATGTGGTACATATACACAATGGAATATTATTCAGCCATAAGAAGAAAACAAATCCTACCATTTGCAACAACATGGATGGAGCTACAGGGTATTATGCTCAGTGTAATAAGCCAAGCAGAAAAAGACAAGTACCAAATGATTTCACTCATCTGTGGAGTATAAGAACAAAGGAACAAAACAGCAGCAGACTCACAGAACCCAAAAATGGACTAATAGTTACCAAAGGGAAAGGGACTGGGGAGGACGGGTGGGAAGGGAAGGACAAGGGGGGAAAAGGGGCATTATGATGAGCAGATGTAATGTTGGAGGGGCACGAGGAGGGCTGTACAACTCAGAGAAGACATGTAGTGATTCTGTAGCATCTCACTATGCTGATGGACAGTGACTGTAGTGGAGTTGGTGGGGGGGACCTGATGAAGGGGGTAGTTTAATAACCATAATATTGCACATGTAATTGTAGATTAATGATACCAAAATAAATTATAAAAAAAAAAAAGGACCTTAACTCACCAAAGAAGTTAAGTTATCGCCAGCAAGAGCGTCTCTGGATAGATGCATCTAAAAGTAGTTGTTTGGACAATTCACTTAAGATGCTGAAGTTATTTTCTACAGCTCATTGACAAGCTTAGAAAACTAAGTTTTATGAAGGAAAATTAATACAAATAATTGCAGCAAGTGCTAATTATTCCAAATCTAAATCCTATCAGAACAAAATAAAGCTTCTTCCCAAGCCAATACCATGGGAGAAAAAAGAAGGGAGGGTACTATTCTAAACTAAAAGAAACTTAAAACAGACATTACACAACCAATTACAGTGAGTAGTAGGCCTTCTGGAATCCTGATTCAAACAAACCAAATATAAGATGACTTTCTGTACATGATTGACACTTAACAGGGAGTTTGTTAATTTTAAGGAGTTACAGTTAATTGTATTTAGGCATGATAATGGCATTGTGATTATCTTACAAAAAAATAAGTTTTAGCTTCAACTATTTATGGATAAAATAGCATTATTTCTGTAATGTTTTTAAAAACAGACCAATAAAAAAGTGTTGAGAGGGCTTCCTGAGTCAGACCACGCGTGGCCACGGTAACTGGCTGGGCCTGAGGGCCGTGTGCCCCGGGATCCAGGGCTAGCAGTGGGTGGACAGAGTCACGCTCAGCTTCAGATTCTGGAAGATGGTGGCGTGTGCAGGGCGGCAGAAATCTCCTTCCAAAACCATATATATTTGTGAAAATACAACTATTCCAAAAAGAGAGACCAGAAGATACAGTACAACAGCCAGGCTACAGCTACATCTGCAAGAAATCAGCGCCTCACGAAGAGGGTAAAATACAAAGCCACGACCCAGCGGAACCCAAACACTCCCACACCCCAGCTCACCAGTGGGAGGAAAAGAATCAGAGTGGGGATGGAGTGGAAGCACAGGACTGCTAAATAACTAGCCCTGGTGATCTGCATAGGGAGCACAGGCACACATCGTGGTGTATTGGAGATTAGAGAAACGGATGGACAGGATCCCAGACCAAGACTGCAAGCGGAGCCCCACAGCCGGCTCCCCTGGGACAAAAGAAAACCGGGCCCTTTTTTAAAAGTCTTAAAGAGACAAGAGCCCAATAGCGGAACAAAATCGTCCCAGCGCACTCAGCCCAGCAATTGGGAATCTTGAGGAATTTCAGGCCCCCTAACCGGCTGCCGGGTAAAGCATTCATGCCGAAGCCCTTCACGGAAATAAGCAGCCTGCATTCATTCCCTCCGGCCGGCACCGCAAATGGTCCAGCGGATCCACCACAGCTGTGGATCAGCGAGAGAGCCACCCCGCCCATGGCAGCCACACAGAATCTCCTCCAGGCAGGCACTCAGCTAACCAGGAAGGGCTGCGGACCCAGAGCAAGGTCTGGAAGGCACCAAGGACCGCAGAATGCACCCGGCGTGGCTGAAAATCCCCGCAGTGCTCTATGCTAGCCTGAGGGCAGCCCCGCACAAGACAGCTTGGGGATTATCCCAGAGACTGCCTCCCAGTGTGCGGGTACCCAGCAAAGGCTGGGGAGGGCAAGAACAACAAGCAGGAAGGGACTTTGTTCTCCCAGCTGACACATGTGGCACCTGCCTGTGACCACTTCTATCGCCATGAAAAGACAGAAGAATATGGTCCACTCAAAGATCACACAGGCAACCCCAGAGAGAGCAATTGGTGGGATAGATTTAAACAATCTTCCTGAAAAAGAATTCAGAATAAAAGTCATAACCATGTTGATGGACCTACAGAGAAATATGCAAGAGCTAAGGGAGGAAGTCAGGAGAGACATTAGAGAAATGAAACAATCGATCGACGGGCTCAAGAGCAGACTGAATGAGGTGCAAGAGACTGTTAATGCAATAGAAATCAGAGAACAGGAGTACAGAGAAGCTGAGGCAGAGAGAGATAAAAGGATCTCTAGGAATGAAAGAATATTAAGAGAACTGTGTGACCAATCCAAACAGAACATATTCGCATTATAGGAGTACCAGAAGAAGAAGAGAGAGAAAAAGGTATAGAAAGTGTTTTTGAAGACATCATTGAGGAAAACCTCCTCAAGCTGGGGAAGGAAATAGTTTCTCAGACCATGAAAGCCCACAGATCTCCCAACATAAGGGACCCAAGGAAGACAACACCAAGACATATAATAATTAAAATGGCAAAGATCAAAGACAAGGACAGAGTATTAAAGGCAGCCAGAGAGAGAAAAAAGATCAGCTACAAAGGAAAACACATCAGACTATATCATCAGACTTCTCAACAGAAACCTTACAGGCCAGAAGAGAATGGCATGATATATTTAACGCAATGAAAAAGAAGGGCCTCGAGCCAAGAATATTGTATCCAGCACGATTATCATTTAAATATGATGGAGGGATTAAACAATTTCCAGACAAGTGAAAGCTGAAAGAGTTTGCCTCCCATAAACCACCTCTACAGGATATCTTAAAGGGACTGCTCTAGAGGGAAGCACTCCTAAGGCTAAAAAGATGTTACCAGAGAAAATAAAATCATAGAAAAGAAAGCAGACCATCCAAATACTAACTAAAGGCAAAAAATAATATCAACTATTGACAAAAACAGTCAAAGGAAACATAAAAGAGTACAGAAAAAAACACCTAGTATATAAAGAATGGAGAAGGAGCAATGAGGGACAGACATAAAGAATCATAAGGCTCTGTGTATAATAGCTAAACAAGAGAGTTAAGTTAGACTCTTAGATAGTAAAGAAGCTACCCTTGAACTTTAGGTAACCACAAATCTAGAGCTGGCAATGACAATAAGTACATATTTATCGATAACCATCCTAAATGTAAATGGACTGAATGCACCAATCAAAAGACACAGAGTAACAAAATGGATAAAAAAGCAAAACCCATCTATATGCTGCTTACAAGAGACTCACCTCAAACCCAAAGATATACACAGACTAAAAGTGAAGGGATGAAAAAAGATATTTCATGCAAACAAAAAGGAGAAAAAAGCAGGGGTTGCAGTACTTATATCACAAAAAATAGTCTTCGAAACACAGAAAGTAGCAAGAGATAAAGAAGGACATTACATAATGATAAAGGGGTCAGTCCAACAAGAGGACATAACCATTATAAATATATATGCACCCAACACAGGAGCGCCAGCATATGTGAAACAAATATTAACAGAATTAAAGGAGGAAATAGACAGCAATGCATTCATTTTAGGTGACTTCAACACACCACTCACTCCAAAGGACGGATCAACCAGACAGAAAATAAGTAAACACACAGAGGCACTGAACAACACACTAGAACAGATGGACCTAATAGACATCTACAGAACTCTACACCCAAAAGCAGCAGGATACACATTCTTCTCAAGTGCACATGGAACATTTTCCAGAATAGACCATATACTAGGCCACAAAAAGAACCTCAGTGAATTCAAAAATACTGAAATTCTACCAACCAACTTCTCAGATCAAAAAGGAATAAAACTAGAAATAAATTGTACAAAGAAAACAAAAAACTCATAAATACATGGAGGCTTAAAAATATGCTCCTAAATCATCATTGGATCAACAACCAAATTAAAACAGCGATCAAACAATATATGGATACAAATGACAACAACACAAAGCCCCAACTTCTGTGGGACGCAGCAAACGCAGTTCTAAGAGGAAAGTATATTGCAATCCAGCCTATTTAAAGAGGGAATAACAATCCCAAATGAATAGTCTAAAGTCACAATTATTGAAACTGGAAAAAGAAGAACAAATGAGGCCCAAAATCACCAGAAAGAGGGACATAATAAAGATTACAGAAGAGATATATAAAATTGAGAAGAATAAAACAATAGAAAAAAATCAATGAAACCAAGATCTGGTTCTTTGAAAAAATAAACAAAATAGATAAACCCCTAGCCAGACTCATTAGGAGAAAAAGAGAATCTACACACACAAACAAAATCAGAAATGAGACAGGAAAAATCACGACAGACTCCACAGAAATACAAAGAATTATTAGAGAATACTATGACAATCTATATGCTAACAAGTGGGATAACCTAGAAGAAATGGAAAATTTCTTAGAAAAATACAACCTTCAAAGACTGACCAAGGGAAAACAGAAAACCTAAACAGACCAATTACCAGCAACGAAACTGAATCGGTAATCAGAAAACTACCCAAGAACAAAACCCCTGTGCCAGATGGATTCATTGCTGAATTTTATCAGACATATAGAGAAGAAATAATACCCATTCTCCTTAAAATTTTCCAAAAAGTAGAAGAGGAGAGAATACTTCCAAACTCATTCTATAAAGCCGGCATCACTCTAATACCAAAACCAGACAAAGACGCCAACAAAAAAGAAAATTACACAACAATATCCCTGATAAACATAGATGCAAAATACTCAACAAAATATGAGCAAATCGAATTCAAAAGTACATCAAAAATTTCATCCATCATAATCAAGTGGGATTCATCCGAGGGATGCAAGGATGGTACAACATTCGAAAATCCATCAACATCATCCACCACATCAACAAAAAGGAAAACAAAAACCGCATGATCATCTCCATAGATGCTGAAAAACATTTGACAAAATTCAACATCCATTCATGATAAAAACTCTCAACAAAATGGGTATAGAGGGCAAGTACCTCAACATCATAAAGGCCATATATGGCAAACCCACAGCCAACATCATACTTAACAGCGAGAAGCTGAAAGGTTTTCATCTAAGATTGGGAACAAGACAGGGATGCCCACTCTCCCCACTGTTATTCAACATAGTACTAGAGGTCCTAGACACGGCAATCAGACAAAACAAGGACATTCAAGGCATCCAGATTGGTAAAGAAAAGTAAAATTGTCAATGTTTGCAGATGACATGATATTGTATATAAAAAAACCCTAAAGACTCCATTCCAAAACTACTAGAACTAATATCTGAATTCAGCAAAGTTGCAGGATACAAAATTAACACACAGAAATCTGTTGCTTTCCTATACACTAATGATGAGCTAACAGAAAAAGAAATCAGGAAAACAATTCCATTCACAATTTCATCAAAAACAATAAAATACCTAGAAATAAACCGAACCAAGGAAGTGAAAGACCTATACCCTGAAAGCTACAAGACACTCCTAAGAGAAATTAAAAAAAACACTAACAAATGGAAATTAATCCCATGCTATTGGCTAGGAAGAATAAATATTGTCAAAATGGATATACTACCTAAAGCAATCTTGCAATCCCTATCAAAATACCTACAGCATTCTTCAAGGAACTGGAACAAATAGTTCTAAAATTCATATGGAACCACAAAAGACCCCGAATAGCCAAAGTAATCCTGAGAAGGAAGAATAAAACAGGAGGAATTATGCTCCCAGACTTCAAGCTCTACTACAAAGCCACAGTAATCAAGACAATCTGGTATTGGCACAAGAACAGACTCATAGACCAGTGGAAAAGAATAGAGAGTCCAGATATTAACCCAAACATATATGGTCAATTAATATACGATAAAGGAGCCATGGATTTACAATGGGGAAATGACAGCCTATTCAACAGCTGGTGTTGGAAAAACTTGACAGCTACATGTAAGAGAATGAAACTGGATTACTGTCTAACCCCAAACACAAAAGTAAACTCAAAGTGGATCAAAGACCTGAATGTAAGTCGTGAAACCATAAAACTCTTAGAAAAAAACATAGGCAAAAATCTCTTGGACATAAACATGAGCAACTTCTTCATGAACATATCTCACCAGGCAAGGAAAACAAAAGCAAAAATGAACAAGTGCGACTATACCAAGCTGAAAAGCTTCTGTACAGCAAAGGACACCATCAGTAAAACAAAAAGACATCCTACAGTGGGAGAATATATTCATAAATGACATATCCAATAAGGGGTTGATATCGAAAATATATAAAGAGCTCACGCACCTCAACAAACAAAAAGCAAAAAAGCCAATTAGAAAGTGGGTGGAGGAGCTCAACAGACACTTCTCCAAAAGAAATTCAGATGGCCAACAGGCACATGAAAAGATGCTCCACATCGCTAATCATCAGAGAAATGCAAATTAAAACCATAATGAGATATCACCTCACACCAGTAAGGATGGCCAACATCCAAAACACAAACAACAAATGTTGGTGAGGATGTGGAGAAAGGGGAACCCTCCTACACTGCTGGTGGGAAAGCAAATTAGTTCAACCATTGTGGAAAGCAGTATGGAGGTTCCTCAAAAAACTCAAAATAGAAATACCATTTGACCCAGGAATCCCACTCCTAGGAATTTATCCTAAGAATGCAGCAGCCCAATTTGAGAAAGACAGATGCACCCCTATGTTTATTGCAGCACTATTTACAATAGCCAAGAAATGGAAGCAACCTAAGTGTCCATCAGTAGATGAATGGATAAAGAAGATATGGTACATATACACAATGGAATATTATTCAGCCATAAGAAGAAAACAAATCCTACCATTTGCAACAACATGGATGGAGCTAGAGGGTATTATGCTCAGTGAAATAAGCCAGGCGGCGAAAGACAAGTATCAAATGATTTCACTCATCTGTGGAGTATAAAAACAAAGAAAAAACTGAAGGAACAAAACAGCAGCAGACTCACAGAGCCGAAGAATGGACTAACAGTTACCAAAGGGAAAGTGACTGGGGAGGATGGGTGGGAAGGGAGGGACAAGGGGGAAAAAGGGACATTATGATTAACAGACATAATGTAGGGCAGGGTCACAGGGAGGGCTGTACAACTCAGAGAAGACAAGTAATGATTCTATAGCATCTCACTACGCTGATGGACAGTGACTGTAATGGGGTATGTGGGGGGGACTTGATGAAGTGGGGAGTTTAGTACCCATAATGTTGCACATGTAATTGTAGATTAACGATACCAGAAAAAAAAAGTGTTGAGAAACGGCAGACTCAAAGTCAAGTGATGGTACATGAGGATTTAATATAATCTCTATTTTTCTGTTTGATGCATAAAATTATAAATAGAACGAGCAAATAAAATAAGTGAAACTTTAACATCTACTGATTAAAATGTCTTCCCTTCAAGCAATTTAGTTACTGCTGACCACATGTCATATAGTACTTGCAGAGTGGAATTTAATATCTAATGCATGTCATATAGTACTTGCTCAACAAACATTTGCTAAACAAATTATTGAACTGACTAATCAAAGAGGAGAACAGACAACTTAGATAGTAAAAGTGACCCATTCAAAGGAGGTGAATTTCTAAGAAAATATGCCACTCTCTCAAGCCAGGGCAGCAGTACTAATAACAAGTTTAAGAAATTGCCCAGTATTGGAGCAGCAATTTCAATGACAAAAGAAAAGCTATTTAAATACACTCTAATTAAAGAAGTGGGAAAAGTTCAGAAATACAGGGAAAGGTTGCCCAGGGACAGCAGGAAGAAAACGTGGTGTCACCAAAAGTGGGAAATTATAACATTTTGGAATTTGTTCATTCTTAAGCGTAACACATCCTTAGGGTGATACCCAGCAAAAAAAACCTCTGACTCATTGCCTTCTTTCTCTGTACTACAATCTAGATTTTTCTTCAGCCATTTATATTTAAACCAATAAGACATTACTAAAAGCATTCTCATCACTCTTCACAAATTTTCTTTCATTTGCCTATCATTTTATCAACAGTAAAGACTTTAGAAAAAGTCTCTAGTGTAATTTAGAAAAGTAAACCATGCTGCTCAAGCAACCATGGATGATTCTGCCACAAAATAAATACTTTTTTTATTAGGAAAGAGACATAAATATTAAATGAATTATAAAAGACAGTATTATTATCAATGGTAGGGATAGAAAAATAACTGTTGTTAAGTCCTAATCAGATTCTATTATTTACCATCCCACACTTCAAAGAACCAGTATAACTATTCATTCATAACCTTCTATACGGTATTCCTAAAATAAAAACAAGATCATTTTCTATTTGTAAAGAAGTCCAAGAGTAGAGCTAAAACACTCAGCATTTACATGATGGATGGTTCTTAGCACTAGGACGTTTTTGTGCATATTTTATTGTTGCTATTGTTGTTTAGAGGGGCATGAGGTTTCTTCTCTTAAAAATATTCTGAACCCATGAAGGGGGGCACACGAGAAAGGCAGTATAACACAGAGAAGACAAATAGTGACTCTATAGCATCCTACTACGCTGATGGACAATGGCTGTAAAGGGGTATGATGTGGTGACTTGATAATAGGGGAAGTCTGGTAACCATAATGCTGTTCATGTAATTGTACATTAATGATAGCAAAATAAAAAAATTTTTTTAATATTCTGCACCCATTAGAAACTTACATTTTCTTTTCTTCACCATGTTAATACTCTATCAAATTAGTAATCTGCTTATATAACTGAGAATGAAAATTTTGTAGCAGGCAAGAACTTTCTTTAAAGTGACAAAGAACAGAGGTTCTATCACCCTTTAATTTTTTTAATGCATTTATTTATTCAGGAATATTTAGGAATATAGTTTTAAGAAAACTTCTATCCATTCATTTGACCCTGTAGTTCAAGTGCCCAACACATCTGACTTGAAATTATGTCTCAACTGCAAATTACCAAGTTACTAGAAAAGATTCTACTGAGCCCAGATGAGGTATAATGTCCTTTTCTGAGGAAAATACTGATTGTTTTCTTCCATCCCTCATTTCTGCTTCTCTATGAAAATGAGTATGATTCTCCTAAACCAGCTTTTCCACATCCTACAGTTTCAAGACTAGAGAGGACCTCTTTCCCTCCTAAGGGCAGTTCCAAAATTCCAGAACAGCACTAGTATTTGCTTATTTCACATAACCATCCTTGAATCAATAACTGTGTCGGTAATAAGCTTCCATTTGGAAGCTTTCCCATATTATTCCATTACCATGTGATTAGAGTAGGGGTAGGAGGAGTGCTCCAACAGGCAGGTTAAAAGGGGGATATTGGTGATCTAGACATAATCACTGAAAGATCTGCTGGTAGTCGATTAACCACACCAATCTATGTCTACCACCACTGGGGGAGAAGAGAACAGGAAACTTAATGGCTACACATTACTTTTTAGAAATTATATCTTTCTCATTAGGAAATAAAATATTTGTAACTGCACTTAAACATTCTTTTATATTTCTGTCTAAAAAGTTTCTTCAAAGTAATTAAAATTTCAGAAACTAAAGCTAGCATTTACAGCAGCTTCTAATTGCAATGCTGTACCCAAAAATTGTGAAAATGTTGCGAGCAGAGATTTCAGAGATTTAGAAGTGGAGAAATGAAATGGCATCAAGAGTTCAACCACAGAGCAGGAAATAGGAGAATGGGAGTTGCCTTAGCAGGGAGTTGCCTTAGCAGGGAGTTGCTAGGTTGTAGGGAGGGGAGGAGTCGGGGGGGCAGGCAGCAGATTCAGCTATACGTAACAACAACAACAAAATTAACTGTGGCTTCAACAAAATTGAGATTTATTTCTCTCTGACACAAAATAATCTGAAAATAAGGCAGTCCAGGATTCTTCTACCACCATACATCAACACACAAATCCTTCTGTTCTCTATTCCACCATCCCTAGAGTATTATAGACCCCGTCCTCCTGTTATAAGCTGGCAGTTGAAGAAAAAGGTAAGAAAGGTACACCTCTCCATTTAAGTAGAATTTTGGGAAATATCAGACACTTCCACTTATATATCACTGATCACAGTCTCTTCACAAGGTTACTACAAGTTGCAAGAGAACCTCAGAAACTTCGTCTTTTCAAAAAGCAGAGATTATTCTTCATGAACATGTCTCCCCAGGCAAGGGAAACAAAAGCAAAAATGAATGAATGGGACTTTATCAAACTAAAAAGCTTCTGTACAGCAAGGGATACCATCAGTAGAACAAAAAGACATCCTACAGTATGGGAGAATATATTCATAAATGACATATCCGATAAGGGGTTGACATCCAAATCATATAAAGAGCACGCACCTCAACAAACAAAAAGCAAATAAGCCAATTAAAAAACGGCAGAGGAGCTGAACAGACACTTCTCCAAAGAAGAAATTCAGATGGCCAACAGGCACATGAAAAGATGCTCTCCACATCACTAGTCATCAGAGAAATGCAAATTAAAACCACAATGAGATATCACCTCACACCAGTGAGGATGGCCGCCATCCAAAAGACAAACAACAACAAATGTTGGCGAGGATGTGGAGAAAGGGGAACCCTCCTACACTGCTGGTGGGAATGTAAATTAGTACAACCATTGTGGAAAGCAGTATAGAGGTTCCTCAAAAAACTCAAAATAGAAATAACATTTGACCCAGGAATTCCACTCCTAGGAATTTATCCTACAAATGCAGCAGCCCAGTTTGAAAAAGACATATGCACCCCTATGTTTATTGCAGCACTCTTTACAATAGCCAAGAAATGGAAGCAACCTAAGTGTCCATCAGTAGATGATGGATGAAGAAGATGTGGTATATATACACAATGGAATATTATTCAGCGATAGAAGAAAACAAATCCTACCATTTGCCACAACATGGATGGAGCTAGAGGGTATTAATGCTCAGTGAAATAAGCCAGGTGGAAAAAGACAAGCACCAAATGATTTAACTCCTATGTGGAGTATAAGAGCAAAGAAAAAAACTGAAGTAAGACTGGTGGAAAAAGACAAGTATCAAACAATTTCACTCATCTGTGGAGTATAAGAACAAAGAAAAAACTGAAGGAACAAAACAGCAGCAGACTCACAGAACCCAAGAATGGACTAACAACTACCAAAGCGAAAGGGACTGGGGAAGATGGGTGGGAAGAGAGGGATAAGGGGAAAAAAGGGGTATTACGATTAGCACATCAGGTGGGGGGATACGGGAAGGCAGTATAACACAGAGAAGACAAGTAGTGATTCTATAACATCCTTCTACGCTGATGGACAGTGACTGCAATGGGGTATGTGGTGGGGACTTGATAATAGGGGGAGTCTAGTAACCATAATGTTGCTCGTGTAATTGTATATTAATAATAGTTAAATAAAAATTTTTTTAATTAAAAAAAAGAAGCAGAGATTGGCCACTGAACGTCTAGGTTAGTTGCTTTGAGGAAAACAGAATCTGCCATAGTGAGTTAAAGGCAAGAAAGGCAGATGAATATAAGAGATATGAATGCAAACTTTACTTCTCCAATCTCAAGTTATAAAATAACTAGAATGAAATTTTTTTTATGTATTCCTTACCTGAGAGAGAAAAAATAGAGAAAGAAGAAAAGGACCTCTAATTCTATTTGTTAGACTATTTCTTACTCCTCCCCATACTACTGCCAAAAATTTTTTAAAAGCCCATTTGAGAAATAACAAAAGTGTGAGCCAAAATAATTTGGCTCAGAGTTCTGAAACCTCCTTACTACATACAGGTATGAAACCAACATGTTCAACAAATAGAAAACACCAAGGTAGAGACAGCTTAAAATCAAACAAATCAACAAAACCATACTATCGTTACTCCACAGTGAGGACTTTTACGTTACTTTCCAGGTCCAGAAATTCAGCTTAAACAGCTCCTCTCCATACCCACTCTACTGCTTGGTAAACTTTTCTGATTGTATCCATAAAGAAGATCTAATCTCCCTGATTCTTCTTCCTTGCTGTTCTAAGGATTTTACTGTAATCACTACGGAATTACAAGAAGAATAATCATAAAAAAATTATAAAGTTTAAAAAAATCTTATAAAACAATTCCCTGGGACCTCAAACATTCTCACTGCACTGAACAGAACAATGTCAACTAGTATTCATTCACACATCTTTTATCTCAAACAAATAATTGCATTTCCAAGACCCTAAACATTAGGTGATATGTTTCTAAGTGTCTTTAACATAGGCATGATACAGAGGTGGCCGTGGTGGTAGTGATAGGATCAAATTAAGACTTTCAGAGGCTCCCAGTATAGAAAATGTAATAGTATAATCCTTTACATCCTTCTTTATTAAATTCTAAACAACTAATATTTAGTCCAATAAGATTCTTATTTCTTTTCAGATTACTGCTCCCAATTTTTTTTAATATTAAGTGCTTTCAATTTTTTTCAAAAAATTTTTTTCTACTTTGCTGGTACCATAAGCCTTTGCTGGGTAGCATTTTAGGTGATTAGCACTAAGTAGTGGTAAGAAAAGAAGTAAAAGCAGTTGCAATTTGAGGGGGTCTACTGTGTGTCAGGTATTGATAATTCTTACCACATCCACAAAAGGGAGATATTATCAACCCTGTTTCACTGATAAAGAAATGGCTCAAAGTAGTCAGATAAGATGCTCAAGGTCATCATGAAGTAAATGGAGGAACTAAGTATCTGAAATAGGCCTTTCTCTCTCTCAAGTCTGATCCATCAAACATACTGCCTATAGGGCATTTCTTCAGAAACTGCTCCTGGACAAAATCTCATTTCAGAGCAACACTGAAAAATGATTTTTAAATGCATCACTTGATAGTACTCAAATATTCTATGGAGCCTAATCACCAATAATTCTAGATAATATATAAACATAGAGCCAAGACTGCTATAATGAACAACTCTAGAGAGTTTTTTGTTTTTATGTCAATAGTGTCCTCTGGATTGTGCAATGAAGCAGTTATAAACCCAGATGCTTGTCAAAGCCTTCTCAAGGCCATTTACTGTTCTGTTTTGGAAAAAAACTGCTATCATTTTTTAAAAAGCAGATAAGCATTCTCAGAATGTTAAAAAAAAAAAGATATTTTCCAGCACATGAAAATATTCTCAGCATTATTAGCCATTAGGAAAATGCAAATAAAAACCACAATGATATTCTGTACAAAAGAGCTAAAATTAAAAAAACTGCCAATACCAAGTGCAAGCAAGAATGCAGAACAACTAGAACTTTCATACATTGCTCATAAGAATGCAAAATGGTACAGCCACTTTGGAAAAGAGTTTGGCAGTTTCTTATAAAATTAAAGATGCACTTACCATATGATTCAGCAATCCCACTCCTAGATGTTTGCCCCAACTGAAAAGAAAATTTACATTCATACAAAAAGCTGTTCTCAAATGTTTACAGCATTTCTATTCATAATTATTGAAAACTAGAAACAACCCAAATGTCTCTCAACAGATGAATGGATAAACAAACCATGGTATATGCATACTATGGACTACTACTTAGCAGTGAAAAGGAACAAACCATTGATACATGCAACAGTATGAATGAATCTCAAATGCATCTTCTAAGTGAAAGAGGCTAACCCAAAAGTCTACATACTCTGAATAACTCTGATTCCACTTACATGACACTCCGGAAAAAACAAAACAACAGCCATGGAGAAGAAATCAGTGTTTTTCAGGGGGTTGAAGATAGTGGGGAGAGGCTAACTACAAAACAGCAACAGAAACTCTGTCTTAATAATGGTGGTGGATACATATTCTTATGCCTTTGTCAAAACCCATAAAATTGAGTTTTACTGTGTGCTAATTTAAAAATCACAAAAAAATTTTTTTAATGCATGGAAAAGTAAAGGAAATATGCCAAATGAAAAAAAAGAATGAAAGAAAAAGAAAAGGTTTTTAAAAGTACTAGCTTTAGAAATGTTTGTTCTCTGGAGATAATACAACTGCCTTTGCTGAGCTATGGAAATAAAATGTAAAATGCTTAACACAAGGCTTCCACACAGTAAATTCTCAATTAATACTAGTTCCCTTCCCTTTACCTGCTTCTGCCTCCTATGTATGCATTTCTCTTTCCCTGTGTCTACCACTCCCTTCCTTCCTCCTCCTCTGTAATGACTATAGATTGCTTTGCCTGTTTCACATTCCTTCTCCATTTGTCTAGTTAATAGTATTCCCATCCTTTGTGGCACTAAGCCCTCCCCCAGTTTATGTGGTTCTGATGACAATGCCAATGACAATTCCCCACAGTGATTAGCCCATGAACAGGCGTCATTAAAGGCCTTCCCTTCAGAAACTTTAAGTTCTCAGAGGTCTGAGGCCATACATATCTGCCATGAAAGAAGCCTTTCAACATAAGCAGAAAATAAGACTAAAGCACAGAAAGAAGTCAGATCAGAAAATAGAGAATATCCTGAAGACATCATTTTAAGTTCCTGGACTGCTCCACCTTTGTTCTTCCTACTTAAAAGTCCAATAAATCACTTTTTTGTTTAAGCCATTTTAGAATTGTTGTTTTTAATTCTTCCAATTTTAAAAGCATATTTTGTTTTCTCTAAGAAACATTTTGCTTGTCTAAGGGAGCAAAAATAGTAAATTATCTCTTTACTTATTGTGGCCTTCAGTTAACCTATATTCAGTATTAGTGATTATTAATATAAAGATAGTACCCAGCCCTACTGTAGGCAATCACATGTGTGAAAAGAGGTTGGAAAAAAAAGATAAAAGTCATATATAAGTAGAGTGAAAACTGTTCTCAAGATTTACATCCCAAGTATCCCAAGTGTCAGGAACCTTAAAGACAGCTTTTAATGTAAATTTTAACCAGGTTTTTAAGTCTTCAATGCAGGTAGCACTCAATTTTCACCACTTTAAGTTTAACCACTCTACTCATTCAAAGCTACGTAATAAAGATATGTATTACTTTGTGTCACTCTGGCTTTACATTGTTCATTGAACATTTATCAGTACCTGAAGAAAGACAATTGCATATGCCAGTAAGGAAAACATTCACACAAATTAAGGATTAAAGCAAAAGTCCTATGAGTTGACAACACATAACAAACTTCTAAAGTCTGTCTTCAGTTGTCTGCCTAGAATGCCTCGACTTACTATTTGATACTAAACTTAAATGTCATCTCCTTTCAATACAGCCTTCCCCACCTTTCTTACCCTTATAGAACTGCCTCTACCTCCTCTCTATCACAGTAATTACCAAATTCAAATTATTTATATGCCAGTGGTAATAAGAATCTAAACTTTGTGGTAAAAAATGAAATAGAAAAGAGCAGATGAAATAGAGAAACACCATATTAACAGAACTCAGTTTTAACAACTGAAAGGATTTGATGGGAAATTCAAAGATGCCTCAGATTTCAAGTTTGGGCAATGGGAGGATAAACCAAACAAAGGGTTAAGTTGGAAAAAATACTACATCTTAGGACAAAGGAAATGAAAGAAAATTCAGATTTGAGCGTGTCGAACTTAATTGCATGACAAACAGGTGGAGCTCTCCAGATGGAAACTGAAGTTCAGGCACACAATACGAAAGTCATTTGAAAACAAGAGGTACTCACTGCACCCAAAGAATCAAGTAACATCCCAAGGGAAAGAATCTAAATTAAGAAAAACGTGTAAGGCAAATACTTAAGAAACAAGTTGGTTAGAATACACAGGAGAGCCAGGAGAACTACAAAATTATAAGAAGGGAAGAGGAAAAGGGGTTCACAGTGTCAAATGTGAAGAACTAAAATGCAATAATTACTACTGCAAAAGTCCCCACTTAGCAATTCAAATCACTGGGAACAACACAGAAAATAGTTTTACTAAAAAAAAAAAAAGTAGGAAAATTTTCACAATAGACATATTGCTTTTTCCTTTGGGCTTCTGGGTAATACAAAAAAAAAGGAGAAAGAAAGAAGAAAGAGCATTTTAGGTTTGTTTTTTTTTTTGGTCAGGTCATTAAAGATGTTGTTAGGGGAGATTGAAATAAAAATGATAAAGGACTTAACTAATGAACCTATATATGGTAGCAGGTAGAAAGGATAACAGTAGTAGCCATGAAGTGGTCATGAAAGCCTAAAAGCCACATCCCTGACACCAAATGGAAGACAGAGGAAAATTACACAATTTAGAGGTAAAGAAAAGCAAAGCTGAAGAGGTTTCTGTTTGACGGTCTTAATCTTCTTATTCTTCTCAAAATAAATAAATAAATAAATAACTGAAACAACGTACAAAGCCTGAGAGCAATATACTGGAATTGGGGGCTAGGAAAGGATAGAAAAGGGCTGAAATAGTCCCTGTAGAAAGTCAATTAGAATTTACCAACATATATAAGCAGGTATTTTGGAGCACACTTTCTAATAAACTGTTCATCTCATTTTTTACTTAACTAGTAGAAAGGCACAAATTCTTCAGTAAAGACAACACTGTTTATCTAACCTGAGGTAATGATGTTCTGTATGTCTTCTTTTCCATTGCTTATTACTTCTTTTTTCCTTGCTATGCTACAAAACTTCTAAATTAATCACTTTTACTGCATTATTGTGGCTCCTAGTCTTGATCTGATGCTTTGCTTAAATATCAAAGTATTATCTGATTACTCAAGAAACCCTTACTGGGATGCTCAATATCACTAATCATCATGGAAATGCAAACAAAACCACAATGAGATATCACCTCACACCAGTTAGAAAGGCCATTATCCAAAAGACAAGAACTAACAAGTGTTGGTAAGGATGTGGAGAAAAGGGAACCCTCCTACATTGTTGATGGGCATGTAAATTGGTGGAGCCACTATTGAAAGTAGTATGGAGGTTTCTCAAAATACTAAAAATAGAAATGATCATGTGAGTCAGCAATTCCACTTCTGGGAATTTACCCAAAGAAAACAAAATCACTAATTCAAAAAGATATATGCACACCAACGTTTACTGCAGCATCATTTACAATAGCCAAGATATGAAAGTAACTCAAGTGTCCATCTATAGATAAATGGATAAAGAAGATGTGGTACATATATACAATGGAGTATCATTCAGCCATAAAAAAAGAAAGAAATTCTGCCATTTATGACAATATGAAGGGACTTAGAGGGTATTATGCTAAGTTAAATGAGACAAATACCATATGATTTCACTTATATGTGGAATCTAAAAACAAAAAAATGAACAAAACAGCAGTAGACTCATAGACACTGAGAAGTGACTGGTGGTTACCATGGGGGAGGGGAAAGTTAAGCATAGAGAACACAGTCAGTAGTTCAGGAACATCTTTCTATGCTGACAGCTAGTAACTACACTAGTTGGGGTGAGCATTTAATAATGTTGGTAACTGTTGAATCACTAAGTTGTATAACTGAAACCAATATAATATTGTACATCAAAAAAAAGAAACCCTTAATGTCTATTTTCTTAAAGCCAAGTATTTGAGAGACCTATATAAAGAATAGGAATTCTAAACCTAGAAATGACTATAACTTCTGACAGCTGCTCACTTATTATTATGATTAAAAATAAAAATTCCCTGGGAAAATATGAATCATGATATTTAATATTTTGAAGCCTCAGAAGTTATACAAAGAAATGTCTCTTTTCCTTTACAATGAAATATTTCCAATTACATAATTCATATTTAGGTACTTTAGATGCATTACAAATTCAGTGGGACCTTTAAAAATAAATATGGCATAGCATATATTCAACAGAATACAGTTGCCATAAAACAGTCCTTTAGAAAGTGCTATACTTTTTCCTAGAATGCTGTCACTGCATGAAAAGCTTTAAGATTCAACTTTTGGAACGCCTTTTAAGTCTGAACATAATCTTTATATTAAAAAGTGACAGATCTTCATTCATTAAATACTAGTTTGATTTGGGATATTTCTATTTATCATAAGTAGTCTATGTAATTAGAAATACCACTTTTGAGCAAAAAGTGACTATAAATCATGAAATAAATTTTCTTATGCTGCTGTAATAACACCATCATTAAAAGATATAGCTCACATTCCCCTCCTCCACAATGTGGGTTACACTCATACATTCTAGTATGTTGAGTAAAAACAAAAGTTTAATCATTTTATAGCCATACTTCCTACTATTATAGGTAATATAAGAAGCTCTGATGGTTTTTAAAAGTCAATTTGTTGAATATTTGAACAGATTACAGCACCCTCCTTTTTAAATTTAGCTAGTTATTATTCAAGTCCCTTTTTTAATATTATACTGAAAATGCACATTACCACTTTGGCATATACCTGGTAACAGCCTACTCAGTCAGTTGTCTACTCCTGTTACTAATACGTATATATACACATGCATAGCTCTGTTTTTAATTTCCTATATATATGTTTTTTTCTCCTAGCTTGTCACCTGAATGTTACCTATCAGCTTTGCCTCCAAATGAGCCCTAGGACAGTATTCCCAAAGACAGCCATACATTTCCTTTGCTTCTTAAGCCTAATCCTACTTGGCTACCTTGAGCCCAACCTTGCTCAACTCAACCAGAATCGTTCCATCCCACCTCCTAAAATAACAAACTAAAAAGCATAGTTTTTTTCTTATGATCATAAGAAGCACTGATCACTTTTGGAGCTCTACCTCTGAGAATTATTCAACTTTGCCTTTATTCTCTTCAAAAATCTTTATTATTAACTCAGCACTTGATTATCCCTATTCTCAAAGTTGCACACATTGAATAAGATATGCCCAAGAAAAAGTTTAATCAGCCATCTTAACTCTTCAAGACAGTCCCAAATTTGTCCACTGCTGGGCATAGACCACAAGCCTCATTTTTGGTTCAGGAAAAAAACACAGTGACTATATTAAAAGGGAAGAGTTAAGGTACATTCTAGGAAAAGGTCAGTGAATGTCTACCCAGCTGTGAAAACTGGAACAGAAGGAAATCAAAATAATTCATTTTATGGAGAAAGTAGCAGAGGCCCACCAGAGGACAAGTGGCTTACAGAAATTTATACACTTGGTGGCAAAGCCAACACTAATATCCAAGTCTCCTCATTACAAGTTCAAAGTTTTTCTACTTTACCATTCATTCAAATTACTAAATAAGATTATGCTAAATGAAAGGAGCCAGACACAAAATACTATATATTATATGATTCCATTAAGGCCAAATTTCCAGAAATGACAAAACAGACACACAAAATCAGTGATTGATAGGGGTAGGGGGGTAAGAGCAGGAATTGGGCAAATGGGCAAAAGAGAGAAATTTTTGGAAGATGAAAGTGTTCTACAATTGAATTGTGATAGCTGTTGCACAACATAAATTTACTAAATTTAATATAAATTTACTAAAATCTAAAATGTGAATTTTAAGGTATAGAAATTATACTTTAATAAAACTATTCCAAAAATTACTAAGAAGGAACTCAGATGTTAGCTTTAAGTATGTAGAGCTCTAAGGGAATTATACAACAAAAAGTATTGCTAAAACACAGAGAAACCAGTTTTCCAAACATAAGGTTTTTTTTCCCCTCAAAATTTCCAAAAGTTAGGCACCTTACTTTCCAACATTACATTCATCATGCAAACAGAAAATAACAGGTACTGCACAAATATACACGTAGGAAATGTGCATGACTCCTGTAAAAACACTTTGGTTATCAATAACAACACATTATTTCCTATTAGATATGATCTGTCCTGCTCTAAGTAAGCCTCTGCACAGAGTTACAGAATAGAGAATATACTCCTTTATCTGTTATCTGGTCTGACTAAATGCTCCAAAACAAAATTTTTTGGTGATTTCATTTGCACGACAACATTTTGTCATTTTAATTTAAACACTCATAGAGTCCTTTCATTAAGAAGAAGCATTCCTAATTGCATATTAGCAAGTTTCTTTAGTTCATTATTTATGCATCCTTAACATATACATCTCTCTTCAGCTTACTCAGCATTAACAGCACATTCTTTATTTACTTACAAATCAAAACAGTTATATCTTTCATTCTATGAATGCTAGAGAAGTAACAAGAGAGGTATCAAGCTGATACTGTTACTTTTTGGACCTTAGAAATAAACAGAGTTTTAATTAATGAAGGCCCAGATGTCTGTAATTATGTCAGATGAAGTAGTCAGGATTACTCAATAAACCTACATTTCTCATGCTGCTCAAGCTTATCAAAGCCAAGAAAAGACACTGTGGCTTCAAGAATTTCATTACTACCTTCCTAAGCCCTAAAGTTTCACTAAACTTTCTGAAATAGAAGGAAAATCTGAAACTTTATAAGAAAGCAAAAGGTTTACCCTAGCTTAAGCTCTAATTTTAAAGCATATGTTTTCTCAAAATCACAATCTTTTCACATTTGTTAACTGAATGAATTAAGTAGTTATTCAAAGAACTCAAGACATGAAAAATATAACACAATCTCTTCTGAATATATCTGTAAAGAAAATGGAAATTACCATGGTCAGGATCCTCACCTGACCCTCATCTATTTGCCCAATGCGCACATGCAATGCTTGCAGGAGCGTGCTTGCACACCCATTGGCAGTAAGCCATAGCTGTCTATGTTGCTGTATAAGAGCTCTGCCCAGTGCTCTCCCCCAGGGGTTGCATGGAGATGGAGAGGCCTGGATGCAAAGATGGAGATAGATTGCAAACTTGCCAGAGGCAGACATGATTCTAGCACTTGGCCTACCATCACAATAATAAAGCTTGGCATAAACCGTTTCACCCCAAACATTCCACTGTTGTTATTCAGTCTCACCAAATCCAGAGTGGACTTGCCCAGGGCAGAAATACCCCTCAGGAGAGACATTTGATGTAGTCAGCAGGATTCTCTGCAGAATGAGAGAAAACACAAACTGCCCTCATGGGAGGGATGCTTAGGCAGGCTACCCTTAAGGCTGGGAAAATACTGCAGGAACCCCTTATGAATGAGGAGGAATTTAGGTGTGCCCCAGTGGGCATGTGGACCAATGTGGCTTCTTACTAAAGGAATAGGTCCCTCCCTGGGACTGTGGGGAGGTGGAGGTGACACCTGAGGCAGTGATAGAGGCCCCCCACAAGACTGGGAGATCTTCAGAGAAATAGGGTGCCTAAAAGGTGGCAGGAACTGTGGGTTGGCTGTTCCTCACAGTATTAACAAAGGCCACAAAGGAGAAGGAAGAACTCTTGCAAGAAGCACAAGAAGAGGCAGCATGAGCATGCAAGCTACAAGGTGCTGTGAAGGAGGCTTGTTGGAGAATGAGAAGGCATCACAGCAAAGCACTGAGGAAAAGGTAAAGGCCAGGAAGGAGGAGGACATGCTTCTGCATGAAGCATGAGAAGAGGCAGCAGGAGAATGCCAGCTGAGAGGTATTGAGGAGAAGGTAAGACAGTTGTTGCAGACTGAAACAGCATCACTTAGAGGCACTGTGGGGACGGTAAAGGATGCAGCAGAGGAGGCACTTGGAGGAACAGTGAGGAAGCTGTTGTAACCTCTGGAAGCAGTAGAGGATACATCAGAGGAGGACAAGGGGGTTGAAAGCCCACCTTCTGTTGAAAGCCCTCCCAGCTGTAGTCAAGAAAATAAAGACGCAGCAACCATAGGCTCCTACAAGAGAGGTGAAGCTCCCTCCGAAGGTCATGGAGCATGCTATGCTCTTCCCCTATACTCAGGCAGAGCTGGTGGACTTGGGCTCCTGGTTTCAGCAGAAACACTCAGAGTCCGTGTCAGCCTGGCTCCTGCATCTTTGGGATGTACAGGTGGATGGGATTATTCTGTCCAAGATAGAAATGGGAAAGTTGGGAAGACTTCCGGGAAGGCGGCAGGGTAAGCAGGGTGGCAGAAATCTCCTCCCAAAACCATATGTATTTATGAAAATACAAAAAATACAACTATTCCTAAAAAAGAGACCAGAAGATACAGGACAGCACACAGCCTGCATCTACACCTGAGAGGAATCGGCACCCCGCAAGGCAGGTAAGATACGGAGCCGTGACCTGGCAGGACCTGAGCACTCCCCAACCCCAGCGCACTGGCGGGAGGAGAGGATTCAGAGCCGGGAGGGAGTGGAAGTACAAGCCCATGAAATAACCAGCCCTGGTAATCTGCACCGGGAGCGCTGACACACAACACACGGTGTATCGGAGATTGGAGAGACAGAGGGTGCAGGATCTGAGCTTTGGAACGCACCCAGGTCCTCAAAGCCGGCTCCCCAGGACAAAAGAAAAGTGCGTGCTTTTTTTAGCAGTCTTAAAGAGACAAGGGCCCAACAGAGGAGCAGGATCGTCCCAGCACACTCTGCCCAGAAAGCTGGGAGTCCTGGGGAATTTCAGACACCGGGCTGGCGACTGGGAAAACGTTGCCGTACTGAGACTTCCCACAGAGATCAAAATCCTCCAATTCCTTCCCACCACAGCCAGAGCTACAAAGGGCTCTGAGGAGCTGCGCTGACCCAGCTGCGGAAGAGTGGAGCAACAGCGCCACCTACAGCATCCCCACAGAATCTACTCCCGGTGGGCGTTTTTTTCTTTTCTTTTTCTTTCTTTTTTCTTTTTTCTTTCTTTTCCTTCTTTTTCTTTCTTTCCTTTTCTTTCTTTTCTTCTTTTTTTCTTTTTAAGTCTTAAATTGCCCAGCTGAAATATGTGGCACCTACCACTGACCACTTCTATTGCCATGAAAAGACAGAAGAATATGGTACAAACAAAATTCACCCAGGCCCAGACAATACCAGAGAGGGAACCTGAAGTGATAGAAATGCACAACCTTCCTGAAAAAGAACTCAGAATAAAAGTCATAACCATAATGATGGATGTACACAGAAATATGCAAGAGCTGAGGGAGGAAGTGAGGGAAGTGAGGAAAGACAATGCAGAATTGAGACAAGCGATCGATGGGCTTAGCAGGAGACTGGACGAGATGCAAGTGACTGTTAATGGAATAGAAATCAGAGAACAGGAGTACAGAGAAGCTGAGGCAGAGAGACATAAAAGGATCGCTATGAATGAAAGAATATTAAGAGAACTGTGTGACCAATCCAAAAGGAACAACATTCGCATTATAGGAGTACCAGAGGAAGAAGAGAGAGAAAAAGGGATAGAAAGTGTCTTTGAAGAAATAAGTGCTGAAGAATTCCCCATGCTGGGGAAGGAAATAGTCTCTCAGTCCATGGAAGCCCACAGATCTCCCAACACAAGGGACCCAAGGAAGACAACACCAAGACACATAATAATTAAAATGGCAAAGATCAAAGATAAAGACAGAGTATTAAAGGCAGCTAGAGAGAGAAAAAAGATCACCTCCAAAGGAAAACCCATCACACTACCATCAGACTTCTCAACAGAAACCTTACAGGCCAGAAGATAATGGCATGATACATTTAATGTAATGAAACAGAAGGGCCTCAAACCAAGAATATCGTATCCAGCACGATTAGCAGTTAATGATGACCGAGGGATTAAACAATTTCCAGACAAGCGAAAGCTGAGAGAGTTTGCCTCTCATAAACCACCTCTACAGGATATCTTAAACAGACTGCTCTAGAGGGAAGCACTCCTAAGCCTAAAAAGATGTCACCAGAGAAAATAAAATCATAGCAAAGAAAGCAGACCATCCAAATACAAACTAAAGGCAAAGAATAAAACCTAGTATATAAAGAATGGAGGAGGAAGAATAAGGAGGGAGAGAAATAAAGAAACATCAGACTGTGTTTACAATAACTTAACAAAAAAGTTAAGTTAGATTATTAGATAGTAAAGAAGCAACCCTTGAACCTTTGGTAACCACGAATCTAAAGCCAGCAATGGCAATACATACATATCTATCAATAATCACCCTAAATGTAAATGGACTGAATGCACCAATCAAAAGACACAGAGTGACAGAATGGATAAAAAAGCAAGACCCATCTATATGCTGCCTACAAGAAACTCACCTCAAACCCAAAGATATACACAGACTAAAAGTGAAGGGATGGAAAAAGATATTTCACGCAAACAACAAGAGAAAAAAGCGGTGTTGCAGTACTTGTATCAGACAAAATAGACTTCAAAACGAAGAAAGTAGCAAGAGATAAAGAAGGACATTACATAATGATAAAGGGGTCAGTCCAACAAAAAGATATAACCATTATAAATATATATGCACCCACCACCGGAGCGCCAGCATATGTGAAACAAATCTAACAGAATTAAAGGAGGAAATAGAAAGCAATGCCTTCATTTTAGGGGACTTCAACACACCACTCACACCAAGGACAGATCAACCAGACAGAAAATAAGACACAGAGGCACTGAACAACACACTAGAACAGATGGACGTAACAGACATCTGCAGAACTCTACACCCAAAAGCAACAGGATACACATTCTTCTCAAGTGCACATGGAACATTTTCCAGAATAGACCACATACTAGGCCACAAAAAGAACCTCAGTAAATTCAAAAACATTGAAATTCAACCAATCAACTTCTCAGATCACAAAGGTATAAAACTAGAAATAAATTTTAGAAAGAAATCAAAAAGGCTCACAAATACATGGAGACTTAACAACATTCTCCTAATTAATCAATGGGTTAATGACCAAATCAAAACAGAAATCAAAGAATATATGGAGACTAATGACAACAAGAACACAAAGCCCCAACTTCTGTGGGACCCAGCAAAGGCAGTTCTAAGAGGAAAGTATATTGCAATCCAAGCCTATTTAAAGAAGGAAGAACATTCCAAAATGAATAGTCTAAAGACACAATTAGTGAAATTGGAAAAAGAAGAACAAACGGGGTCCAAAGTCACCAGGAGGATGGACATAATAAAGATCAGAGAATAAATAAATAAAATTGAGAAGAATAAAACAATAGAAAAAAAATCAATGAAACCAAGAGCTGGTTCTTTGAAAAAATAAACAAAATAGATACACCCCTAGCCAGACTCATTAACAGAAAAAGAGAATCTACACACATAAACAGAATCAGAAATGAGAAAGGAAAAATAAGGACAGACCCCACAGAAATACAAAGAATTATAAGAGAATATTATGAGAATCTATATGCTAACAAGCTGGAAAACCTACAAGAAATGGACAACTTCTTAGAAAAATACAACCTTCCAAGGCTGACCAAGCAAGAAACAGAAAAACTAAACAGACCAATCACCAGCAATGAAATTGAATCACTAATCAAAAACTACCCAAGAACAAAACCCCCAGACCAGATGGATTCACCTCTGAATTCTACCAGACATATAGAGAAGAAATAACACTGATTCTCCTTAAAGTTTTCCACAAAATACAAGAGGAGGGAATACTTCCAAACTCATTCTATGAAGCCAGCATCACTCTAATACCAAAACCGGGCAAAGGCCTCACCAAAAAAGAAAATTACAGACCAATATCCCTGATGAATGTAGATGCAAAAATACTCAACAAAATATTAGCAAACCGAATTAAAAAATACATCAAGAGAATCATATACCATGATCAAGTGGGATTCATCTCAGGGATGCAAGGGTGGTACAACAATCGAAAATCCATCAACATCATCCACCACATCAACAAAAAGAACAAAAACCACATGATCATCTCCATAGATGCTGAAAAAGCATTTGACAAAATTCAGCATCCATTCATGATTAAAACTCTCAACAAAATGGGTATAGAGGGCAAGTACCTCAACATCATAAAGGCCATATATGACAAACCCACAGCTAACTTCATACTTAACAGCGAGAAGCTGAAAGCTTTTCATCTAAGATCAGGAACAAGATAAGGATACCCACTCTCTCCACTGTTATTCAACATAGTACTGGAGGTCCTAGCCACGGCAATCAGACACAACAAGGACATACAGGGCATACAGATTGGCAAAGAAGAAGTCAAATTGTCACTATTTGCAGATGACATGATATTGTACATAAAAAACCCTAAAGACTCCACTCCAAAACTACTAGAACTAATATCTGAATTTAGCAAAGTTGCAGGATACAAAATTAACACACAGAAATCTGTTGCTTTCCTATACACTAACGAAGAACTAAGAGAAAGAGAAATCAGGAAAACAATTCCATTCAGAACTGCATCAAAAAGAATAAAATACCTAGGAATAAACCTAACGAAGGAAGTGAAAGACCTGTACTCTGAAAACTACAAGACACTCCTAAGAGAAATTAAAGAGGACACTAACAAATGGAAATTCATCCCATGCTCTTGGCTAGGAAGAATAAATATTGTCAAAATGGCTATACTACCTAAAGCAATCTACACATTCAACACAATCCCTATCAAACTACCAACAGCTTTCTTTAATGAACTGGAACAAATAATTCTAAAATTCATATGGAACCACAAAACCCCGAATAGCCAAACCAATCCTCAGAAGGAGGAATAAAACAGGGGGAATTATGCTCCCTGACTTCAAGCTCTACTACAAAGCCAGAGTAATCAGGACAATTTGGTATTGGCACAAAAACAGACCCACAGACCAGTGGAACAGAATAGAAAATCCAAACATTAACCCAAACATATACAGTCAATTAATATTTGATAAAGGAGCCTTGGATATACAATGGGGAGATGACAGCCTCTTCAGCAGCTGGTGTTGGAAAAACTGGACAGCTACATGTAAGAGAATGAAACTGGACTACTGTCTAGCCCCATACACAAAGGTAAACTCAAGGTGGATCAAAGACCTGAATGTAAGTCATGAAACCATAAAACTCTTAGAAAAAAACATAGGCAAAAATCTCTTGGACATAAACATGAGTGACTTCTTCATGAGCATATCTCCCTGGGTAAGGAAAACAAAAGAAAAAATGAACAAATGGGAGTACATCAAGCTGAAAAGCTTCTTCTGTACAGCAAAGGACACCATCAGTAGAACAAAAAGACATCCTACAGTATGGGAGAATATATTCATAAATGATGTATCTGATAAGTGGTTGACATCCAAAATATATACAGAACTCACACACCTTAACAAACAAAAAGCAAATAATCCAATTAAGAAATGGGCAGAGGACATGAATAGACACTTCTCCAAAGAAGAAATTGAGATGGCCAACAGGCACATGAAAAGATGCTCCACATTGCTAATCATCAGAGATATGCAGATTAAAACCACAATGAGATATCACCTCACACCAGTGAGGATGGCCAACATTCAAAACACAAACAACAACAAATGTTGGTGAGGATGTAGAGAAAAGGAAACCCTCCTACACTGCTGGTGGGAATGCAAATTAGTTCAACCATTGTGGAAAGCAGTATGGAGGTTCCTCAAAAAACTCAAAATAGAAATACCATTTGACCCAGGAATTCCACTCCTAGGAATTTACCCTGAGAATGCAGCAGCCCAGTTTGAAGTGACAAATGCACCCCATGTTTATCACAGCACTATTTACAATAGCCAAGAAATGGAAGCAACCTAAGTGTCCATCAGTAGATGAATGGATAAAGAAGATGTGGTACATATACACAATGGAATATTATTCAGCCATAAGAAGAAAACAAATCCTACCATTTGCAACAACATGGATGGAGCAAGAGGGTATTATGCTCAGTAAAATAAGCCAAGCAGAAAAAAACAAGTATCAAATGATTTCACTCATATGTGGAGTATAAGAACAAAGAAAAAACTGAAAGAACAAAACAACAGCAGACTTACAGAACCCAAGAACGGACTAATAGTTACCAAAGGGACAGGGACTGGGGAGGATGGGTGGGAAGGGAGGGATAAGGGGGAAAAGGGGGCATTACAATTAGCAGATGTAATGTTGGGGGGGGCATGGGGAGGTCTGTACAACTCAGAGAAGACAAGTAGTGATTCTATAGCATCTCACTATGCTGATGGACAGGGACTGTAATGGGGTTGGTGGGGGGGACCTGATGAAGGGGGTAGTTTAATAACCGTAATATTGCACATGTAATTGTAGATTAATGATACCAAAATAAATTATTTTTTTAAAAAGGTGATAGGCACCCCACAAAAAAAGAAAGAAAGAAATGGGGAAGTTGGTTTCCCTGGCAACTCATCCTGCCTTCGAGGCAGCAATTACAAAATGCATCCCAGACCCCAACAACAACTCCCTCCTCAATTGGCTTATGGCCACACTTTCCACTGTATGGCCCAATCTGGGTGATTTGCCATCTTCCCCTGGTAGATAGCAGACATATGCCGAGCTCCAACAGGTGTTATGGGAGTTGGGCATGAAAAATGCCATTTATAACCCAGGAAATCATGGCCCGGATGAGGAGGTGTTTACCACCGGGATGAGGGATATGGTGCTGCAAATGGCTCACCCATCTCTGTTTGGGCCCCTAGTGGCCATTCTTGCTCCTCATTTACAGCAACACATAAATGAGGTTACCTGTACTGTGGCAGATGTGGGGGTTGCTGAAGCT
Organism: Smutsia gigantea; assembly: GCA_032199065.1. Lineage (NCBI taxonomy): Eukaryota > Metazoa > Chordata > Mammalia > Pholidota > Manidae > Smutsia > Smutsia gigantea. The sequence goes on along the minus strand of JAVSCE010021888.1, from coordinate 10,114 downwards.
ATGCAGTCATGGAAGGGAGTGCACTCCACTACTCAGAAGTAGAGTTTAAAGGGCCGCATGAGGATTATGAGGACCCAGATGTGTGTTGATTTGATAAAGGCAGGAGCAAAGGAGGGGAAGTCAAATAAAATCCTGGAGCTGTGCAACAACTTAAGCCAGAGCAGGAGTTTTGGCCATTGGGTAAGGTGAGGACCATGAAATGGTCTGGACCATGTACTACAGGACTTTCTACTGGAGAGTGAGTGGACCCCATCTGGACCCTCACAGGAAGACAATTGGGAGATAGTTTCACTGAGGACTACTGGAGAGTGAGTGGACCCCATCTGGACCCTCACAGGAAGACAATTGGGAGATACAGTTTCACTGAGGAGAGGGTCAAGGCACCCGCCTTAGGGGATCAGGTGGGGACTGGAGGCCACATGTTGAAATATCAATGTATTGGTCTTCAGTGAATGTACAACGTGTCCTGGCTCTGGTGGACACAGGAGCTGAATGCTGATTTATGGCAACCCTGAGCAGTTTCCCAGGACTCCCACTATTATAGTGAATACAGGGGTAAAGCTATCAAGAGTGAAATGAGCCCAAATCCCATTGAGAATAGCTACCCCCAAAGGAGCAAACTGTATGTATCTCTCCCATCCCTGAATATATTTTGGGGACAGACACCCTGCAGGGCCTATGGTTGCAGGTGAGTTCAGACCGAGGATATTTGTGGTGAAGGCAGTTCTGATGGGACATGCTAAGTACCAGCCATAGTCTTACCTATGCCTCAGCCAGTGACTAATACCAACTAATACAAATTACCTGGAAGGCAGAAAAACCTTCCAGGAACTGGAGAAGGTGGGTATTGTAAAGCCCACCCATAGTCCTTTTAATTCCCTGGTGTGGCCAGTAAAAAAGCCAGATGGCTCCTGGCACATGACCATGGATTACAAAGAACTGAATAAAGTCATACCCCCTCTGCATGTTGCTGTACCCTCCACTGTAGACCTCATGGATACCTTCAGTCACAAACTAGGGACATATCATTATTTTGTGGACCTTGCTAATGCCTTCTTTTCCATTGACATATAGAGCAGGAAAATCAGGAACAGTTTGCCTTCATGAGGGAATGATGGCAATGGACATTTACTGTCCTTCCATAGAGGTATCTCCACAGTCCCACCATCTGTCACAGACTCATAGGCCAGGACTTGGCAGCATGGGAGAAACCGCCAACAGCACAGCTGTACCTTAAATTGATGATATCATGCTTACTTCTTGTTCTCTTAGACCTAGAAGGTACAGCACCTAGATTGCTCCAACATCTACAGAAGAAATGATGAGCTATGAACAGCACTAAGGTTCAGGGACATCGTTTGTCAGTCAAATTCTTGGGGGTCATCTGGTTGGGTAAGGCTAAAGTTATACCAGAAGCAGTGATAGATGAAATTCAGGCTTTCCCTACCCCTACAACTATCACACTACTGCAAAAATTTTGGCGTCTTTTAGGCTACTGGAGAGTGTTTATCCCACTTGGCACAAATTCTGAAACCCTTATACCATTTGCAATGAAAGGGCATCAGGTAAGACTGGGATGAGACATGTACGTCTGCCTTTACCACTGCAAAACAGGCAGCCAAGGCCGAGCAAACCTTGAGTGTGATAGACCTATCAAGGTCCTGTGAGCTGCACATTTATGTGACCAAAGACAGTTATAGCTGGGGTCTCTGCCAGAGGCTTGAACGAACTTGCCAACCTATTGGATTCTGTTCACAACTATGGAAAGGAGCAAAGGTATGGTACATCTTAATAGAGAAACAATTGGTTGCTGTGTACCATGCCTTGCTGGCTACAGAACCCATCACCAGAATGGCCTGATAAAGGTAATAACCACCTATCCCATCATGGAGTGGGTATGAGACTGGACCCAAAAGCCAGAGTGGCATGGCACAGATGCCTATACTGATCAAGTGGGGTACATACCTACAGCAGCATAGCACCCTTTCTACTAGTCCCTTGAGTAAAGAACTCCAACACTTATTGGGGCCAGTGAAAGGCAGGAAAATTTTCCTTTAGAGCCATTAGTAGGCAACAGCCCTTGTCAGGAGGGAAGAGGCCCTGCACCCAAAGATGCATGGTACACAGATTGCTCCAGCCATGGGAAGCCCCCGAAATGAAGGACCATAGCTCTCCATCCTGAGACTGAGACAATATGGATGGAAGATGGTGAGGGGAAGAGCAGTTAATAGGCCGAGTTGTGGGCAGTTTGGCTTGTGATCAGCCAGGAGCCCTCCCCAGAATTGTCTATAGCTGGGCTGCCTATTGAGGCTTGACTCTTGACATGGTACCATGCCAACTGGTTGGTTGGTCACTGACCCTTTGGGAGGCCAGATTTGTGGTAAGATTTATGGGCCTCTGGTCAGACTAAAATAGTTACAGTATATCATGTGACAGGCCATTTGCCACTGGCATCCCCAGGAAACAATGAAATAGACAAAATGGCCCAGGTATATTGATTAGAAGGAAAGCCTGCCTCTGATGTGGCCCAATGGTTACAATGTTCTGAATGCAGAACAAAAGACAATGTGGGCTATAGTCCATTAGTGGGGTCTGCCTTTGACCTTTCGTCAGAGCCTGGCAGGAGTGCACTGTATGCTCTAAAAGGGACTTATACCAAGAGTCACAGCAACATGGGACAATAGCTAAGGGGCTAATACCCCTCATCAGGTGGCACATAGACTATAATGGGCCTTTGCCTGTGTCAGAAGGGTGCCAATATGCCATGATTTGTGTGGACACAGCTACTGGACTTCTGGTTATTTTTCTGTACGTTGTTCAGATCATATGACCAAAAGAGACCTGGAGCATTATCTTTGCAGTTTCTGGCCAACCACAGGTAATTGAGAGTGATCAAGGTACCCACTTTACTGGACATGCACTATATTAATGGGTGCAGCACTTAGGGACAAAGTGGAAGTTTCATGTACCATATAATCCTACCAGGGCAGGCATGATAGGATATAATGGTTTGTTAAAATCTGGCCTGAAGTCAGACACCAATAGTCTATGGGGATGGTTAGTCCACTTATGGACAGTGTGAGTGTTGGAATGAAAAGCCCCAGAAAGGGGCATTGAGACCCACAGACATGCTAACACACATTGCTGCCTCCCCTATACAAGTACAAACCAAGGAGGAATTGTTGAAGCTGAGGTTTGGCCACCAGAATAATATATTGCTACTAGCACCAACTGCAATAAACCGTGCAGACTCTGTTCAATAGTCATGGCCTTAGACATTTTGACGCATGGACCAACAATGGCTGGACCTCCTGACACTTGAGGACAAGGCCTGGAGGCTGGCCTCCTATGTATTCCTAGAGTAATGGCAGAGTGTTCCCCACAGATCACTGTAGTGTACCCTAAATGGCCAGAAGGTAAGAACACCTTACTGAGAGTTTTATCTTATGGCTAGTGCATGCATATCCAGTAGCACTATACATTGACCTCCTCACTAACCCCCACAGGGAGAGAGGTAAAGGTATGGTATATTAGACCTGGACAGGACCCCCTTCCTGCCACAGTCCTATCACAGGAGCACTCTCTTGCATGCATCCTCCCTGATGGACAAGATTTGCCTATTGTGGCATCATTAAAACATGTGTCTTATGGTCCTTAAGGTTAATCTCCTCTAATGTGTTTGTGGATTGGGCACACACCCTAGCAAAAACTACTGCTTGCTGGGTGTGCACGGAGCTCCCTACCATCTCCACTAACAGCCTCCTGTGGAAAATGCAAGTCATGAACTCATCTAAGCAGAACTGGTTTGAATACAGCTGGAATGCCCACTTTGTGGCAATCAATCTCAGGCTTGAGGACGACTTCCATAATTTTTATTGTTATCAGTTCTCAGGCTTGAGGAAGATTATTATTATCATAATTATGTTGTTATTTTTATGTTGTTATAGCATCTGTTGCTGTTATGGAATCTGGTTACAATGTTCCAGCTTACTCTCACAAGGACCATCACAAAAGATTGAGGGTGCACAGACAGTGAGGCAAGAAACCTGGAGGGGTGGAGCATAGGTAAAATGGAAGTTACCGTGGCCAGGATCCTCACCTGACCCTAATCTACTTGCCCATCATGCACGTACAATGCTTGCAGGTTGCTGTATAAGGAGCTCTGCCCCTGCTCTCCTCCATGGGTTGCGCAGAGGTGGAAAGGCCCAGGTGCAGAGATGGAGACAGACTGTGAAATTGCCAGAGGCAGACATGACTCTAGCATTCAACCTGCCATCACAAGAATAAAGCTTGGTATAAACCCTTTTACCTGCAATGTTCCACTGTTGTTATTCAGTCTCACTGAGCCCAGAGTGAACTTGCTCAGGGCTGAAATCCCCCTCAGGTGAGACAATCTCTCTCAGGCACAAGTTCAATTCCATGCGAGAGAAACTGAATCATTCAGATCCCAAATTATTAGGGCCTTAATTATCAAACACACTTTCTCCTTGTGAACTCTTCACATAACTGACAAACCTGCTAACAATATTCCCATGAATGTGAGAACATTGCTATTCGTTTTAGTTTAAGAGTTAGTTCTCTTCAATGGACATGGTAATTTTTTTCACACTATACTATTGCAATGAGGCACACAAAGTAGGTGAAGAGATGTTCTAAAAACCAATTCCTTGTAGTCAGAAATTCCACAGATGAAGACAGAAATAATAGTGGAGATATAAGAATGCATTCCAAGAAACTAGAAGAGGGAATTACGCTATATAAAGTAAAGCAATAACTTGACTGATACAGGAGGACCTTTAACAATGAACCAACAACAGACCCACATTCCTTTTTACATGGAGTTACAGAATATAGTTACAGAACCATTTTTTAATAAATATTAAATCCTACACCAGCTTAAGTTCTTCTAGTCTCTTGCCTACTGCCTCAAAAGGAAATAAAATCATTATAATAAACCTTTTGTAACAAAAAAGCTAATGTTTTACCAGGAAATGTTCTATGAACTCTAGAAAAAAAATCCTATAAAGATGGTAACTCCCACATTTCCTACTACTGCTGGGAGATGAAAGATGACAAACAGGAAGAAGGAACTGAAAAAAACCTAAAGAAGAAATCTCCCTCACCTCCATACAAGGCAGGTTCATCAACCAGCAGGATCTCTGCCTCTCCCTCCATTCCCTGACTGCTCCAAGAATAGCTAAGGTAGGAAACAATAGATACAACAGAGAAGCTACAAATTATATTTTTCTACCTTTACCACTAACCAAGCTATCACAATCAATTATTATGTTTTAAAAATTATAAAAATGATTTTAAAATTTAGCTTTTGGAATGTTGACTTAAATCATCTAATAACATTGGTATGCTTTTATGGTTTTATGGTTTGCAAATACTACTTTTAATCTAGGCAAATTTATTTTGGCTCTAGGCATTAATGGGATTTTATATCTTACTTAAGGGGTATAATATAAATAACTAGCCACAAAATTAGTAAAAATTTGAAACTTATTCATGGTTCATTAACAGTCTTAATTGCATAAAAAGATTTATATAAACACAAAACAGGTTCATTTTAGTTTATGTTTGAGGTAAATCAAATAGAAGAATCTCCCATTTTCATTTATTTTTGTTCATTTATAATCATAATCATTTAAAGTTTGTATCATGTAACACTTCTCAAAACTCAGATTCTAAAATAAACATTAGCTTAATTTACCATATCTAAGATTAATATCAACCTTTTGTTTATTTTATAGTGTGAACTTTACACTAACCAGCCGTCAAAACTTGACAAGCAGAACTGTTAAGTCTGACTTTCCTAATATAGATATGTTGTCATCTTAATTCAGTTTATCTCATTGGAAAAATAAATTTGAAAAATTTAAGTTCTGAGAAACAACAAAAACAGAGAGCATTTCAGTAGTGATCTTTCAAGTTTTATTCCAGTGCTTCAGTGACAAGGTAATACCAACACAAAAGAGAACAGCAAAAACAAGTTTGAACCACAGCAGTACAAGCCTTTTATTGGTATAATTTGTCAATTTTTTAAAAAACTTAAAATTCAAAACATATTTCCCTTCATATGTCATTTTCTGACCAAAAAAACTATTACAAGAAGATTTTTTAAAAGAGTAGAAGATGAGTAAGTTTGGCAAATAAAGGCTTTTTAAAAGAAAACTTAAATAAAATGAACCCAATAGGTCTGCTTTCTGTAGAGTATGAGTAACTCTTATGTTGAAATACAAGGCATAATCCCATAGGCCCTGTTTACTCTTCTTCCATGAGAAGGAAAATGTACAATATTGTATAAAGTCTATATAGCTTATATCTTTGGAATATTGTAAAGACTGATATAAAATTATTTAATGAAGGAAGAAAAACCTATGCCAGGTGAGAGATATAGTTCATTTTATTGTTTTGATTCATAATTATTCCAAAGAAAAAGTTTGGGATGGTGAGGCAGGCTCATCAGCCAGAAGGAAGGATCCTCTCTGCCTCTCTCAATCTCCCTTAAAGAAGGGAAAATGTAGGCAGGTGAGTAGAATGTAAATAGAAAGGAAGGTTGAGACTGAGACTAATGTGTTTAAAAACTTATCTTAAATGCATATATATATCCCCATGTAATCTTCTTCTGTTAGGAATTTTTAGAAGGTGTTTTTAACAATCAGCTGTATATATCTTTTGCTTTTAAACATGTTTGCCTCATTGTAACAAACTACAATTTAAAAAAGATTCACACTGCAAAAAAGGAACCATATACTATATGGTACAGAAATACAAGCCAGAGAATCACTAAGAGGAGAATCAAAGGAAATCTTGTATTGATCCTCTAAATGCCACATCTACTACACTACTGTGGATAATGGAAGATTGGAAGTTGATAGCACACATGAAAAGTACCATTTGGAGCGGCAGTATTGATTCAGGGTATAAAAATACCATAATAGTAATACTTTTAGTTTCACAGTTGTTTAGAATCTGCTTTATTTGTAAGTTAAAAAAAACTTATTTACATGTTTATTTTTCTATTTAATCTTGTGATTATAAAATGGAAACACTTTTATAAATGTGCTATAACATGAGTTTATTTGCCACTTAATCAAACAAGAAATTTACTAGTTTATAGTAAATCAAAAATAATTATTAAAGAAATGGGGAAAGATATATAAAAATATTCTGGCATTGTCTTATAAAACTGTTTAATTTATAGCATTAACCTCTTAAACACAGTAATCACCTCACTATTCTGTATCTCACAGGTAATATCATTCCTTTCAAAGAATCTATTTTTTATTTTATCATCACTGAGAGTCTATTTACATAATAAAGAGCAATGCAGAACAGCCCAACCACTACTCTCAGAAAACTAAATATTCTAATGTTTTTAATACATACATATCAATTTCTAGCCTTGAAGAATACATGGACTGTGAGAAATAAATTCACATACTTAACTGATCACAGTTTAGAAATCTAAATAAAGTTGCAAAGACCAAAAAGTAACTGCTTCATGTTCAAAGGGACAAGTTCATTTAGTAGATCAGCTGGACATACTGCATTATATCACAGGAGACAGAGGTTAAGAAGTGACCTTGGGATCCTCTGTCCAAATGTCTGAAGGGTCCATTTCTTTATTGAAAGTATCTTTACTTTTGATAAATACCTAGCATACTACCCAAATGATACCTTTGACCTTATAAGACTCTACTTAAAGCTGTTTTGAAATGTTAGGACTGTAGATAGAACAAAGAAAAAAATTCAAGAACATGCAACATGCACAAAGGGTCAAAATATACTACTTCCCTTCAATGCAATACATAAGGTTAAGAAACTACTATCACACACTCAAAGTTTTAGGACTTATTTTTCAGGGATTTTAAATGAGAAATTCAATAACCTTAAGCATTTATTTTACATTATTTCAAATCATGAAAAAAATTTAATTTGTAATACACAATAAACATACTCCACAAATAACTATGTATACATAGATATATGCCCCTATCAATTCCTTTACTCTTTTAATTAAAAATATACATGTCTTCTGGTCATAAAAATCTGGTTTTGCATGTTTTAAAAGTTCTAATATATATTAAGCTATGCTTTGCTTTGGCACTAGCTCCCCCTCCAGACCAACCTACTAATATAACTGCACTTAAAAAAATAAACAAGGAACACAAGTTTTTTCAAGCCACCAGCACATTTCAAAATTCACCTCTTTTAAAGACATTCTAATTCCTAAAGTAACTAATTAAAACTTGTAACCAAACACTACAGAATGTAATTCGAATTGTTTTTTCAATTCCATACATCTCAAATAGAACTGACCTGTCAGAAAACAACTTCAAGCGATTCTTTAAATTTAAAAATATGCTCCAGTACAATTTATTACTTTATGGAAATTATTTTGAATCACTATCCTTATAAATCACAATATTCTTAATGTTAACTCACTACTTGATCAAAGATGTATTTTTTGTTTTTGCAAGCTATGAAAGTTTCATTCCAGCTGTTAACCTCTTCAAGTACAATTCTCATTTTATAAAAGTAACAAAAGTAAAATCCAAGCCTCCAAACTACCCTCTATGTTCCTTATAGCCTATTTGTTTCTAACTCTCTACATTTTTACATACTAAGTTGTAAAATTACAACTTCAAATGTTTTAATTCCCACCTTACCCTTACTATTCTAATACTTATAAATCAAGTAATTAAGATTTCCTATAACATTTTTATGGTATAGGTCACAGGGCTAGCAATGTACAGCGCTTTATTGTTTGGCAGAGGATTTTAGGTTATTTTTAAACTGCTTTAAACAAGGAAGAATACAACTTACTCCATTATTTCAGTATAGTTCTATAGTGCTTAATTTCTCTCCCAAATATTTTCCTATGCGATGTATCCTTTGAAAGAAACATGCATGAAAACATGAAATATAAATTTAATCAAGAAAATAAATGTGCACTTAACCCCAGGACTAACGAGAAAAAAAAAACTATAATGAAACCTTGCCTACAACTCCAGAAGACAGCCAGGCCAAAGTTCAGTCAGTTACTTGTGATAAATTTAATTCTAAACTGAGAGAAAACTTTTGTTGAAATCTGTTCTGCAATACCTTGAGGTCTGGGGTTATCTAGCGTAGATTCTGACTTTCCTGGGTCTACCTTCTTGAGTTGGCTTAAATCAACCGTAAATTAATTCAAACATGGGAAAAAGAAACAACACCTCTCCCTGCCTTTATCCAAGACCTCAATCAGAAGACGAATATATGGCAAAACACTGAAAGTTCCCTAGGGATAAACCCTAACCATAACATTGCCATGTATTATCTTAAGAAATACACTGCGTCTCTGACGCTCTTTGCGGCCGAAGATTGCAATCCCCACAGTGAGAGAACAGGTGCTGCACCCGGCAACCCACCCACACTTGCAGGACAAACCTCCCATAACTAATAAATATGAAGTTTAGATACTCAAAAGCCCTCGGCTCATCGTTTCCAAATCAAATGGGGGCGGGGGCGGGGGGCGGACAGCGGCACTCACGCTTTAACTGCCGGGGCATTGGCCCCTCGCCGGGAGCAGATCTTCGTACGGGTCCACTCCCGGATTCCTAGCCCGAGAACCCCTCAGAACGCACTGCCTCCACCTCCTCGCTGCCCACGACTCCAGGGACTGAGTTGCTGGCGAAAGAGCAGGTAGGCGGCGAGGAGAGGAGAGGGACACCTCCCACCCCAGCCCCCACCCCTTCTCCTCTCCTTGGCTTCGGCCCCTGCCCTCAGCTGGGATGCGCGATGCCGAAGGCAGCGGCGGCGCCCATCTGCGTCCGGCAGGGGCGCCGGGCGCCCCTCACCCCATGCCCGCGCCCCCCGGACGGCGCAGGGGCACCCGCCAGAGCGTCCCGGGGGCTCCCACCCCACTTTTCCCGGAGCCGCGGTATCAGCAAGCGGCAGTTGGAGCAGCAGGCCCGGGGACCGCCTGGCGAGAAAGAGCAGCGACAGCGCCGTCACATCCCCGGAGCCTCCTCAGATCCCGCGCTTGCTCAGCCCCAGCCCCCCTAGGCGCGCGGGCCCGGCTCCCAAAAGCCCCCTTACCCGAGGCGAGAGCAGAGCGGTCTCC
>JAVSCE010021885.1:0-73372 GCA_032199065.1 Smutsia gigantea | reverse complement strand
GTTCTAGTGTGTTGTTCCGTGCCTCTGTGTCTTTACTTATTTTCTGTCTGGTTGATCTGTCCTTTGGAGTGAGTGGTGTGTTGAAGTCTCCTAAAATGAATGCATTGCTGTCTATTTCCTCCTTAATTCTGTTAGTATTTGTTTCACATATGCTGGCGCTCCTGTGTTGGGTGCATATATATTTATAATGGTTATATCTTCTTGTTGGACTGACCTCTTTATCATTATGTAATGTCCTTCTTTATCTTTTGCTACTTTCTTCGTTTTGAAGTCTATTTTGTCTGATACAAGTACTGCAACACCTGCTTTTTTCTCTTTGCTGTTTGCATGAAATATCTTTTTCCATCCCTTCACTTTTAGTCTGTGTATATCTTTGGAGTTGAGGTGAGTTTCTTGTAGGCAGCATATAGATGGGTCTTGCTTTTTTATCCATTCTGTTACTCTGTGTCTTTTGATTGGTGCATTCAGTCCATTTACATTTAGGTGATTATTGATAGGTATGTACTTATTGCCATTGCTGGCTTTAGATTCATGGTTACCAAGGGTTCAAGGGTTGCTTCTTTACTATCTAACAATCTAACTTAACTTTCTTGTTAAGTTATTGTAAACACAGTCTGATGTTTCTTTCTTTCTCTCCCTTCTTATTCCTCTTCCTCCATTCTTTCTATAATAGGTGTTTTATTCTTTGCCTTTAGTTATTATTTGGATGGTGTGCTTTCTTTGCTATGATTTTATTTTCTCTGGTGACATCTTTTTAGCCTTAGGTGTGCTTCCATCTAGAGCAGTCCATTTAAGATATCCTGTAGTGGTGGTTTATGAGAGGCAAACTCTCTCAACTTTCGTTTGTCTGGAAATTGTTTAATTCCTCCATCATATTTAAATGATAATCGTGCTGGATACAATATTCTTGGTTCGAGGCCCTTCTGTTTCATAACGTTAAATATATCATGCCATTCTCTTCTGGCCTGTAAGGTTACTGTTGAGAAGTCTGATGATAGTCTGATGGGTTTTCCTTTGTAGGTGATCTTTTTTCTCTCTCTAGCTGCCTTTAATACCCTGTCTTTATCTTTGATCTTTGCCATCTTAATTATTATGTGCCTTGGTGTTGTCTTCCTTGGGTCCCTTGTGTTGGGAGATCTATGAGCTTCGGTGGACTGCGAGACTACTTCCTTCCCCAGCGAGGGAAAGTTTTCAGCAATTATTTCTTCAAAGACACTTTCTATCCCTTTTTCTCTCTCTTCTTCCTCTGGTACTCCTATAATGTGAATATTGTTCTGTTTGGATTGGTCACACAGTTCTCTTAATATCCTTTCATTCCTAGAAATCCTTTTATCTCTCTCTGCCTCAGCTGCTCTGTTTTCTATTCCATTAACAGTCTCTTGCATCTCATCCATTCTGCTGTTAAGCCCGTCGATCGCTTGTCTGATTCCTGTATTGTCTTTCCTCAGTTCCCTCACTTCCTCCCTCAGCTCTTGCACATTTCTCTGTAGGTCCATCAGCATGGTTATGACTTTTATTCTGAATTCTTTTTCAGGGAGGCTGTGCATTTCCATCCTTTCAGACTCCCTCTCTGGGGTTGTCTGGTTGATTTTGGTCTGAACCATATTTCTCTTTCTTTTCATGGCTCTATAATTGGTCACTGATAGTTGCCACGTATGTCAGCTGGGCTCTTTAAGACTTTAAAAAGAGAAGAAAAAAAAGAGAAATAAAGAAAGAAAGAAAGAAAAGAAAAACAAAAACAAAACAAAACAAAAAAAACAAAAAAAAATGCGCACCGGACGTAGATTCTGTGGGAATGCTCTAGGTGGCACTATTGCCCCACTATTCCACAGCTGTGACTGTGCTGCTCCGCAGGGCCCTTTATCGCTCTGGCAGGGGTGGGAACGAATAGGAGGCTGTTGATCTCAGTGAGAAGTGTAAGTATGGCTACGCTTCCTCAGTCGCCAGCTAAGGCATCTGAAACTCCCCAGGACTCCCAGTCTGCTGGGCTGAGTGTGCTGGGGCGATCCGGCTCCTCCGCTGGGCTCCTGTCTCTTTAAGACCGCTGAAGAAAGCGCGCGCTTTTTTTTTTCCTTCCCGGGAGCCGGCTGCAAGCACCCTGGCGCATTCCCTCCTCAGATCCTGCCGCTCTGTCTCTCCAATCTCTGCTGCACTGCGCAATGTGGGTCAGCGCTCCCCGCGCAGATCACCGGGGCTGGCTACTTCGTGGGGTGTACTTCCACTCCCTCCCGGCTCTGAATCCTCTCCTCCCGCCTTTGCGCTGGGGTGGGGGAGTGCTCAGGTCCTGCCGGGTCCCGGCTCTGTATCTTACCCACCTCTTTAGGTGCCGAGTCCTCTCGGGTGTAGCTGCACGCTGTGCGCTTTCCTGTGTATTCTGTCTCTCTTTTAGGAATAGATGTATTTTCTGTGTTTTCGTAGGTAAATATAGTGTTGGGAGGAGATTTCTGCCGCCCTGCTCACACCGCCATCTTCCCCCTTTTTTCTCCCTCTTACAGAGTATCTTGTTAAACTAGTGTTCTGTGTCACACACTTTGGAAAACCACACTATACCAAGATAGAATTTTATCAGCCTTCAAAAGGTATGAATGAGAACTTTCAATTTGTTAACCATCAATTTCCAAGATCATATATGATAAGATACTAAGTGCTAGAGCCTATTGACTAACTCTTGATCCAATTTGGCTGTTAGGAATGCTGAAGTGAGATGTTCCATTCAAGAAAACCTAAGGAACCAGCCCTTAGTCACATCAGCCAAAGCAGTACTATTTGGATATTTGTCATATAACAAATATGACCTAGAAACAATCAGAGCTCTCTAAACAGCCTCCCACTAGGAATATAATATTTGCCGCCCTTTTGAGACAACAATATCCTTGAATATGTCTGGCGGATTTCTCACATTGTTTTTCTGTAGTACTTACTGAAATGTCTACTAGCCACTAGAAACTTTCATCCATTCATCCAACAAATAATCCCTGAGAACCTAGCATTTAGCAGGCACTACCTGAACACCAGGGATATAACACTAAAAAGCACAGATAACTTCTTGCTCTCATGATGCCCACAGTCTAGGCTAGGAGAAATTGATATAAAAACATACAATCTCAAAAAGAGAGTCTAACTCACATAAACAGAATCAAAAATGAGAAAGGAAAAATCACTACAGACAGCACAGAAATACAAAAAAGTATTAGAGAATACTATGAAAAATCATATGCTAACAAACTGGATAACCTAGAAGAAATGGACAACTTTCTAGAAAAATACAAACTTCCAAGGCTGACGCAGAGAGAAACAGAAAATATCAACAGGCCAATTACAAGCAACGAAATTGAACTGGTAATCAAAAACCTACCTAAGAACAAAACACCTGGACCAGATGGCTTCACCACTGAATTTTATCAAACATTTAGTGAAGACCTAATACCCATCCTCCTTAAAGTTTTCCAAGGAGTAGAAGAAGAGGGAATACTTCCAAACTCATTCTATGAGGCCAGCATCACTCTAATACCAAAGCCAGGCAAAGACACCACAAAAAAAGAAAACTACAGACCAATATCCTTGATGAACATAGATGCAAAAATACTCAACAAAATATTAGCAAACAGAATTCAAAAATACATCAAAAGGATCATCCATCAAGTAGGATTTATTCCAGGGATGCAAGGTTGGTACAACATTCAAAAATCCATCAACATCATCCACTACATCAACAAAAAGAAGGACAAAAACCACATGATCATCTCCATAGATGCTGAAAAAACATCTGACAAAATTCAATATCCATTCATTATAAAAACTCTCAACAAAATGGGTATAGAGGGCAAGTACCTCAACATAATAAAGGTCATATATGACAAAGCCACAGCCAACATCATACTTAACTACAAGAAGCTGAAAGCTTTTCCTTTAAGATCAGGAACAAGACAAGGATGCCCACTCTCACCACTTTTATTCAACATAGTTCTGGAGGTCCTTGCCACATCAATCAGAAAACACAAAGAAAATAAAGGCATCCAGATTAGCAAAGAAATTAAACTGTCACTGTTTGCAGGTGTCCTGATGTTGTACATGAAAAACCCTAAAGAATCCACTCCAAAACTGCTAGATCTAATATCTCAATTCAGCAAAGTTGCAGGACACAAAATTAATACAAAGAAATCTGTTGCACTCCTATACACAAATGACGAACTAGCAGAAAGAGAAATCAGGAAAACAATTCCATTCATAATTGCATCAAAAAGAGTGAAATACCTAGGAATAAACCTAACCAAGGAAGTGAAAGACCTATACTCTGAAAACTACAAGACACTCATGAGAGAAATTAAAGAAGATACCAATAAAACGTCCTGTGCTCATGGATAGGAAGAATTAATATTGTCAAAATGGCCATCCTGCCTAAAGCAATCTACAGATTCAATGCAATTCCTATCAAAATACCAACAATATTTTTCAACTAACTAGAGAAAATCATCCTAAAATTCATATGGAACCACAAAAGACCCCAAATAGCCAAAGCAATCCTGAGAAGGAAGAATAAAGCTGGGGGGATTATGCTCCCCAACTTCAAGCTGTACTACAAAGCCACAATACTCAAGACAATTTGGTACGGGCACAAGAACAGACCCATAGACCAATGGTACAGACTAGAGAACTCTGATATAAACCCAACCATACATTGTCAATTAATATATGATAAAGGAGCCATGGACATACAATGGGGAAATGACAGCCTCTTCAACAGCTGTTGTTGGCAAAACTGGACAGGTACATGCAAGAGAATGAAACTGGATTATTGTTTAACCCCATACACAAAAGTAAACTCGAAATGGATCAAAGACTTGAATGTAAGTCATGAAACCATAAAACTCTTAGAAGACAACATAGGCAAAAATCTCCTGAATATAAGCATGAGCGACTTCTTCCTGAACACATCTCCTTAAGCAAGGGAAACAAAAGCAAAAATGTACTCATGAGGCTACATCAAACTAAAAAGTTTCTGTATGGCAAAGGACACCATCAACAGAACAAAAAGGCATCCTACAGTATGGGAGAATATATTTGTAAATGACATATCCAACAAGGGGTTAACAGCCAAAATATATAAAGAACTTACATGCCTCTACACCCAAAAAGCAAATAACCCGATTAAAAAATGGGAAGAGGATATGAAGAGACAGTTCTCCAAAGAAGAAATTCAGATGGCCAACAGACACATGAAAAGATGCTCCACATCACTAATCATTAGGGAAATGCAAATTAAAACCACAATGAGATATCACCTCACACCAGTAAGGATGGCCACCATCCAAAAGACTAAGAACAACAAATGCTGGTGAGGATGCGGAGAAAGGGGATCCCTCCTACACTGCTGGTGGGAATGTAAGCTAGTTCAATCATTGTGGAAAGCAATATGGAGGTTCCTCAAAAAACTAAAAATAGAAATACCATCTGACCCAGGAATCCCACTCCTTGGAATTTACCCAAAGAATACAACTTCTCATACTCAAAAAGACATATGCACCCATATGTTTATTGCAGCACTTTTTACACTAGCCAAGATATGGAAGCAACCTAAGTGTCCATCAGTAGATGAATGGATAAAGAAGAGGTGGTACATATACACAATGGAATACTATTCAGCCATAAGAAGGAAACAAATACTGCCATTTGCAACAACATGGATGGAGCTGGAGGATATTATGCTCAGTGAAATAAGCCAGGTGGAGAAAAACAAGTGCCAAAGTATAACAATGAAGCAAAACTGAAGGAACAAAATAGTAGCAGACTCAGAGACTCCAAGAGGGAACTAGTGGTTACCAAAGGGGAGGGGTGTGGAAGGGTGAGTGGGGAGGGTGGGAGAAGGGGATTGAGGGGTATTATGTTTAGTACACATGGTGTGGGGGATCACAGGGAAAACAGTGTAGCACAGAGAAGGCAAACAGTGAATCTGTGTCATCTTACTACAGTGATGGACAGTGATTGAATTGGGGTATGAGTGGGGACTTGATAATATGGGTAAATGTAGTAACCACATTGTTTTTCCTTGTGAAACCTTCCTAAGAGTGTATATCAATAATACCTTAATAAAAAAAACATACAATCGCATAAACACCTCAGTCAAGTTTGGTCATAGAAAGTGATGCAGAGCATAGGACATTCACCTACATAATTCATGCCCCAAGAAGTCTCTGTCTGAAACATCTGAATCAGGAATCCCAAAGCCAAGCCAAAGGCTTAACTTGGTAAAATGACTGGCCCGGTACTGCTGTTTACACTGCCGGCAAAGTGCTGCTCTTACCAGTTCTACCCAATGGCAAAGACACACAGAAATAGTCAACATCTTCAGCAATGCCACAATTTTATCTTACAGCAAAGAACAAGCATTTTGAAGTGCATTTACAGAAATATACCTGCCAGGTCTTGATGAACAATCATTTATTTCAAAGATACTGGAATTTTCTCCAAGTTCAGTAATCCAATGGGCTCACCATAAGGAAATTAGGGATATAAAATACCTGCTAGACTGCTACCAATCTGTCTCCCAGCCAGTGCCAAAAAGCAACAGAAGCACTGAGCCCCTCACAGCATTAAAACATTAAACACCACTCTGCCACCTGGAGCTTTCTTTCCCTCATCTTGTCATTCATATGCCATCTGATAGGTTTGTCCATTTTTATACAGAACACATTAATCTAATAACTACCTTCATTGATTGAACATTTTATGTCCTTTTTACCCTTAAATGATCTGCTATAATTTTTTAGGTATCTATAAACCAAATGAACTCTATCTCATTTCTATGAATTACTGTTTTTGCTCCTATCTTCATCTTATTTGCATTTTCCCTTTTACCACCAGCTTTCGTTTCTGATTCCAGAACTTTGATGATGGCAATTTTAAAGGAGGATTAAGGACTAATGTGTATATTTGCCGAAAAGGCGGGAGGGCACTTGTTTTGGGGACAAATTCAAAATAACATTTCCCTGTGTTTCTTATTTTCAGTTTGATGCAGCCATTCTAACTCAACACAGCAGGTCATCATTGAGTGTGTCTTGCTGAGTGTGCTGGCAGGGGCCAGGCCAATCAAGAGATTCATGAGCTTCCCTAAATTCTGGTCCAAACACTGCTTAGATTTATGGGAATGGCTTTTATGGAAGGATGACATGGATCAGAACAGTGAGACTCATCCATTTACACTTTGCATTTGCTGACACACTTGAACTGTGAGCTCCCATGATTAGGAGGCCTTTATTGAACACAATGAGCTGGTAATATCTTAAATGAGAAAAACAATAATAGCAGGTCTTATTAGTACCTTATCATATCTTGTACTAAGTTCTAGTGGGCTTACTATCTGCCAAACACTGTTCCAAACACTTCACGTGTATCAACTAATCTGATGCTCAGGAATGCCCTGTGGGGAGAAGCTGTTTTGAAATCCCAACTTCATAGGTGGAGAAACTGAGGCACAGAAATATTTACCCGTAATCACAGTTAGTCAATGATGGACTTTGGCTTGTGTAGCCATTAACTGCTTCAAATCCACTCCTCTCCTTCCATTCCCTGGCTCTGCTATGCCTCACAGACAACTACATTCCCAGGTTACCCTGTCCTCTGGCTTCTGAGTAGGTTTGGTCAATGGAAGGCACTTGTAGGAAGAAAATTGTACAGTGAGAATTGTGAAAAAGCCAGTCTATCTGTCTGTCTGTCTGTCGCTCTTCTCCTCCCTCTCTCTCTTCCTCCTATAGCATCTGTGGAAGCAGCTGTATCTCCTCCAACAGCACATGGACTCCCTCTCTAGCCTAAGGTCTGTCTGGAGACCCCTGCCTAGGTTTTAGCTTCAACCAGACAGCCTGGCTTCAAGGTTCTGATAACGCCAACTCCTCCCGTTGACCATCTAGCCCCAGAAGTGAAAGCACTTTCCTGTTGGTACCAATGTCTCAGTGTCCTCACCATCCCATTTGATTTCCCAACAAGTCCCTTACTTATTTAACCTATCCCCTATATTCAGTTCCAGTTCCCTGAAAGTTCTAGACTAGTTTCTGTTTTCTTGGTAAGACCCTAACACATAAAGCTTTGAACTCAGTCTAGCTGCCGAGTCCATGCACCTAAACACTGCTATTTTACCCCCCCCCTAGAAGAGTCTCACTTCACCAAGTTTTCCAAAGCCTCTGAGAGATGAATAATCCAGTCCAGAAGCTGAATTCTTTAAGTTCTGGTTGACCACGTGTAGTCCATAACTACCTCCAGGGCCTCACACTAGACTTTAAGCTCTGTAAGGACAGCAATTGTACAGGTTTTGTTCACTGCTGCATCCCTAGCACATGAGATAACGCTTGGCACGTAGCAGGTGCACGATTCATGTTTGCTGAACCACCACCTGAAATTCACTTCCTTTGGTTCTCGTGTAAGAAAAACTGATTGATAGTAAAGTCTCTCACAATATTTATTCAGGATTATATATACAATACATTATATGTGCATTCTTTGTATGAATCGCAATTAAACATTTCCTCAAGAGTCAGAGACTATTTTTAACCAATTTTCTGTTTATAAGACCCTTTGGCCTCTACTTTCTCCATGCCTCCCTGCTGTCCATGTTTAAGACCTTTAAAATTGCAGACTTAGGTGCATCCAGTCCTTGAGCCTACCAGTGGAGAAAACTTTGAATTATTTTGTCTGTCCTCAGCTTGATACCAGCCAGTCTGTTAGCACATACTCCATGTGCCTCAACCTCCTTCCTGCTTCCTGCTAGGTTTAGCTGGTATACATAACTGGGATTCTGCCTCTGCCTATTTCCACATTGCAGTTCTCTGCTGACTCTAGAGCCTGAATCTCTGACTCTGTGATTACCCTTTACTTGTGGGGACATAATCCTCATTCCTTGCTTTCAATCAAAGGGAACTTGTAGAATCACAGTACTACCATGTTTACGTAGAGAGAGCTACCCATTGTCTGGAAAACTTCTGCTAATGAGCACCCACATACCATCCAATCATATCAGACCACCTTCTCCTTGGATATCTATGCCAGCTAGGCCTGAACTTGCTACCCTGCTATGGATACTATGACATTAACTGCTAGTTTGCTCTTTTAGAAACTATTGCTTAAACTGATTTAGTTCCACAGCCTTGACCACATTCTCTCCTGGATTATTTTCCTCTCCCACTTGACATTCTAAAGTCTTTGTGGGTTTTGTAGCTCAGTTATAACAGTGTTCATCCCAGCACTATATGCAGGAAGGTACATCCCACACATTTTGTAAA
The DNA here is from genome assembly GCA_032199065.1 of Smutsia gigantea. NCBI lineage: Eukaryota > Metazoa > Chordata > Mammalia > Pholidota > Manidae > Smutsia > Smutsia gigantea. Next base: position 64,103 of record JAVSCE010021885.1, on the reverse strand, counting down.
TGAGAATGCTGGGTCTATTGGACCCAAAGCCATTCAGCTAAGTCAGCTCACTTGGTCATTTTTCTGCATTTCCTTCCTTCCTTTCTTCATTCAGCATTTATTGAGCACCTCCTGTACATACTCTACTAGGAGCAGGAGATACAGTGGTGAATTAAACAAATCGATAACCTCAAATTGTTTACCTTCTGCAGGGTTGGGACTCAACAAGAAAACTTTCTGCAGAATTCCTAGGACCTCTCCTGTTCTTTCTATCCTTCCAGAAAAGTATTTCAAAGATCATATAGCACTAATCAACTGGCTTCCACAATGATTCCCTTGCAGAGAGAGTAGATTTTGTGCTGCCAATAACATCAAGAGTAAAGCTGATGGGCACCCTTACCATCCACACATCCATAAACCTTCACCCACACACGCGGTTATCGGTACTAAAGGAAAATAATTATCCTCATTGCACCAAAAACCATGCTCCAAAGTGTCAAAGCATCTATAGATTTGGTTCTATTTAAGAATGGAAGAACTAATGACCAAGTTAAGTGGGCTCATCAAGTCAGACATTTGACAACATTCTATAAGTTAGGAAAATGAGTGTGATGTCAGACTAGCCTTCAGGTCAGCAGCTGCCCCGTCTAATCAAGCTCACAATCCATGAAGAATGTCAATCCTGTTCAGAGTAAGTAGGATGGCCAGACAAATCTTCCAAGAGCAAAAGACTCCATTACTTTCTCTTTCATTCGCATTTTTCATTGTCAACAGGTAATTAATCACCAGGTTCCACCTCAGCACTATAAGAATTTTTCTACTGATTTATTGTACAATAACTAAGGAGAAAACGTCTCCAATGACATAACATGCATAATGTGCATTTTAATTGGAAGGCAATTTAGATATTTATTTAGGCCATGTTCACATGCAAGTTATTTCTAATGATGGAAAGCTGCTTTGGTGGAACTAATTATAATAAATTACTAATGGCAGTTGCAAACATTAGGTGTTCAGCCAAAGTGATCAATAGACCAAAAGCCAAGCTTTCACATAGTTGCAAATGCTTTATGTGAACTTCTTATGGAATTAGAAAAGGGCCCCCCTTTATCCTGTTCTACCAGAAACTGAGTCCTCTGAGCCAAGTGCATTAAGATCTTTTTAGCATTGGTAAAGCTGCCTTAAACTAGAGATGTATGAGTCCCTAAGTTCTCAGGAATGGGACTCTGGCTTTTCCCATAATGCACTTAATTTTCAGAAGAACTGGGGTGTTAATACAATGATTAAATATCCCAACTAAGCTTTACTTTTCTCAGAAATCACTTTTATCTTGGTACAAGAGGTGCTGGGCTTGATGGAAACAATTTAGATGAAAATTTAATTTCCTAAATTGTTCATTTATTCTCACATTTGCTGTCAATGAGAAAAGAAAATAGGGCAATTTCCATATGACCACAAATCAAATGCAACAGAACTGTACTTAGAACCATGCAAAGTCCATTTAAATACAGGTTGGAGTCTTTGCTGTCCAAAACAATCTTGCTGTAATAAAGCTATTTTTCTGCTTCAGACCTCATCACGAAAGCACCTGGTTCGGTACATTGTAAAATGTGGAGTCAGCAGGACCTCCCACTTTTGCTTGGTATTTTGAAAGCATGGACCACAAACAAAACAGGCTATGCACAGAAATTCTAGTTGCCAGATTTCCAGAGAATGCCCTGGGTATATAGTTTCTAAATTTATGTTTACTTATTTAAGAACTGCAAAAGGCAAAACAAATAATTCAAACACTTTCCTATCCACCACTCAGTTTATGAAATAAAACATCACAGATATAAATGAAGCCACCCGTCCAGCGCATCTCCTCCTGCTCCTATTCCCCCTTTCCTCCCCAGAATTAAACACTATCATAAATTTGGTGTTTGCTATTTCCATGCATGTTTTATACTATTCTTTATACAAATATATCCACAAACAATATATAATGTTGTTTTATGTTTTATGGTATCACACTATATGTATTTTTCCATAAATTCTGTTCTTTCATTCATTCAATATTGTGGATTTTGAATTTCATCTGTGTTGATGAGCATTGCTCTAATTGGATTATTTGTAGTTCTGTGTGTACCCTATTGTATTTATATGCCACAAGTTTATAGCTTCTCTTTAGGTGCACATTCAGTTTGTCTCTACCTTTTTGCTATTACAAATGATACTGCTGTGAGCATGTTTCCTGACACTCATGTTCAAGATTTCTTTAGGGTATAAACCTAGGCATGGAATTTCTGGACTGTAGGGTATATGCACATCTCCAGCTTTACCAAATAATGCCAAGTTGCTTTCCAGAGTGATTGTATCCATTTACATACCTTCCAGGAGTGTAAGAGGGTTTCCACTGCATATTTTTCAAAAGTTATTTTGTTCCCGTAAATTTATTTCTTTGTTACCTCAACATTACTTGTCAGTTAAATTCCTATAATACTGAAAAAATTTTTCAAATGGCATCCCAAGCCAGTCAGCTTGATTAGTTGGGGTCCACTTCATGATCCAAGTGAATCATTTCAAGCCCCTACTTATCAGTTTGGCCCATTGCAGGACAAAATGGCAAGGCACATGGCATTCACCTGTGGTAAGGTCTACCCCTCCCTCTGCACTTGTAGTTCCCAGGGGTTTTATGTCTCTCCTTGCATACAGCCATGCCATTACCAGTCACCACTTCATGCTCCAGCCAGCTTCCATTGTCATCAAAGCTTGCCTGTCAGTCACTGATGCATTCATTTATTTATTCAGTCACCTGTTCAATTGTTCAACAAATATGTACTGAATGCATAAAATTTGCCAGGCCCTATATAATAGGGTGAAAAGAAAAGGGAAGGGTCACAGTAGACAAGACTGGTACCTCTTCTGCCTTATGGTCCAACCCTCTTCTGTTCGTCAGAAAATCTTCTCAATTAAATCATGGTAATAAAAGAAGTATTAATTGAGCAGCTACTGTGGCCTAATGTGTCTGTGGCTGAAAATAACATATTCACCGTTACATGTAACACAGCTGTACAGCAATATGGCTATCAGTGATGCAAAGGAAAGCCAGTGGAAAATAAGCTGTCATTTATAGAGTGCTGATGTGTTTCAGACACAAAGTTCTCTCCTCTCAATTGTACAACATAGGGAGTACTGTGACATAAGGAGTGTTATTATTCACAATTAGTGACAAGAGAACTGAACCTCAGAGAAATCAGTGACTTGCCCAAGGTGTGACATTAAGAGCCTGATCTAAGATTCAATTCCTTATATCACCCCACTAGTCTAAGGCCTCTCATGGCTGATGGTAGGAATTTTAAATATTATGAACCAGACAAGGAAAATACAGTTTCTCATTCCAAACCACTATAAGCAGGCCAGACAGACAGGATGTAATTTGCTGATGTGATTTTTGCCAAGAAAACATCAAAGGAATGTTTAATCACTGTGAGGGAGCTGAGGTTCCATTGCCCATTAGAGATGGTTCCTCCCTCAGGACAAGGTCAGAGAACACAAATCGTGATTCACTGCCCAGTCTGGTTTTGTGCCATGAGAGGCAGGGAATGTATCTCTGGCTTCAGGATCATTTCATCCCAAAATTTCCCTAACCTCCCCTAATAAAGGGTAGTGCCAAGGTAGAACTGGCTATGAGGCCATAGGAAATCTCTGAACTCTCTTTTCAATGCACAGGACATCTCTGGACTCAGCAACTATAAGGAAAAGTGGGTGAAAGAATAATTAAACCATGGATTCAATCCTGGGATCAAAGAATGGCAGCTGTAAGCAACCATGTTCCCACTGGGAGGAACCTGGAAGGAAGATGTCAGCTGAGATGTCACCCCTTTGGGGAAGTCATCTTCTCTCACCACCCAAGCCTGAGCATGCTGCCCATCGTGTGTGCTTCCACAGAGCCCTGTGCTTACCTTACCACAACAGTGATCCCACTGAACTGGAATTATTTGGTTACCTGCCTGTGTCTTCCATCAAGACTGTGAGGTCCATAAGAGAAGGGATCATACTTGTTATTTCACTCTCATATTTGCTACACCTAACAGAGTGCCTGGTACAAAACAGGCACTCATTGGATCTTTGTTGAATAAAGTAATAAATGTAAAAAATGAAATAAGAGGTGAAAAATTCATTTCCCTTTCTTCTCAGAGGAGGAGACTGAGAAGTGGTTTGACTAAAGCATTTCAAGAACTTAGAAAGCATCGGCCCACAAAATACCCATAATTCTTAATTAGCACTTGCTATGGGCTGGGCACTGTTCTAAGTGATTTTATATTTACTGATTCATTTAACCATCAGTTGTAGCCATTATTAGTGCTTGTCCAAACTAGAATACTAAATACCAAATAAGGCTCAGTAATTTAAGCCTCAACCTGCTCTACTCCATCCTTCAGCTAGACCCAATATCTTACACCTCACAAAGCCACTCCCAGGTCTAGCAGTACGCATAGACTCAAATAGTAACACACTTAAAATTTCAAATGCCTTACCCCAGCCATCTTGCCTTCAAAGTTTTACCAATTCAATCCCCTTCTAAAATTAATATTATTCCTTTGGCATTTCCCAAAGCTGATCTGACCTTTATGACAGAATTTATATGTTTAAGTTATTCTTTCTGCTTAGGCTATCCCACACAAGTCCCTCTTCCTTCCAAGAAAACCGGGTTCCAAATGCACACTCATCCTTTAAGCTTCCTAAAGGCCCACCTCAACCACATGCCATCTTTAAAAGCCTCAGTGGAAATTTCTCTCTGTCACTCATATTCCCATAGCACCTAATTTCTTTTGTCTTCATTACAGAGCTTTCAATAGTCTACCTTATAATTATTTAGATCTAGATCTTTCTCATGGACTTCATTATAAGCTATTTGATTATTCTCATGGATTTGATTATAAACTACATGTTTTTATCTGTAAATTTTCCACAAACATAGGGTTTTACATATGGTAGGAATTCAGGAAGAGTTGTGCATGTGCATGTGTTGATGTGTGCAGGTTTTAGTTGAACTCAGCCTTATGTACTCCAAGCCCCCGCAATCTCTATAATCCTTCTCCTTAAAGAAACCCATGGGGCCCCATGTGCTCCCTGGCTGGGAGGACTTTGGAAGCCTACCTGAGCTTTAGAACCCAGCCCAGCAAATGGCCTGGGTTGGGAAGCAAACCAATAAACTTCAACATCACTATCATCAGCCTACAAACCAGCAAGTAAGTCACCCACATAGTTTGACAATTTGGAGAAGCCATCAGCTCACATAATCTTAGGATTCCATGGGCCTAGTTCACTGCAGCCTTGGACAAATATATTAACAATGTCCGTGTATTAAGCACAACAGGCAGCCTGTCATCATGGGGTTACCATCATTAATTCACCATTCAAATTTAAACTGACACCATTATGGTAAGCATTAATAATTCCCAGCATAATAACAGTAATAACAGCAGGTTGTTTTTGAAAGCTATTACCCATATTTCAATAACACATCCTGAATGTTGCACTTAAAGCAGTCTCCTGAGATAGAAAGAGATAGAAATGGAAATACTCCAATAATAACAGTTTATAGTGATAATAGTTTAAAACTCAAAGTTGTCTTTTCTTTTTTGAGTTTCTGGGTAACATCACTCATGGAATCTCATTTTTCAAAATTATGGACACGAGCTGATCTCGCTTGATATGCCACAGTCATAGAATGTGTGCAGGCCAAGCAGCTTCCAAAATTATAGAAACCAGAAATGTCAGTGGCCCCAAAATACCAAACCACAATGTATAGACATCTCTTTCTTCTTCAAAGGGTCTTCTCTGTACCAGTGGACCATTTAGGAATGGACAACTTGGAAAAAAATACTGAGGTTCTGTGAATAAAAGCAACCCACTTGCAGGCTGCCAGAGCTGGGTTTAAAACCTTGGCTTGGCCACTTCCCTTTGGCAAGTTATTTAACACACCTTCTCCCAAGCTTGTAAGATGGAGCGAGTAACATCCATCTCATCTTGTCACGAGAATTATGTAACATAATATGTGTAAAGCACCTGGCACGCAAGAAGCGCTCCCTACACAGTGGTCAGGATTCTCATTTGCAGTTGGCATATATGATAAATAAGTCAAAAGTTGTGAACTTTGATCTCCATATGGGTCAGGGCACATTTTCATGGTTTTGTTCACAAACTTTTTCTCCCTGAGCCAGTCACCAGACAGCCAGTCCTGAGACTCACTGTCTCTTGGGAGCCCACAGGGCAGAGGGCATCAATGAAACACTTCTAACTACATGGTGTGATCAATGCTATGATACAGTAGACAGACTACAGCAGATGCTATGATAGCACATAGAAAGTACAGTAGAGCTTAGAGAAAGTTTCTTAGAGGAGGTAGGGCCAAAGTTTGCAGTAGCTATTTCCAGGATGGAGAAAAGGAGAAAAGAGGCTTTTGCCAGAGGAGACAGCATGAGCAAAGACTAGCTGATTTATTTATTTTAACCGACTGGATTCCCATGCCACTCAGTGTCTCATGAGTGCCTTAGACAGAGAAAGAATGGCTGCATTAGGGAAAACCAACCCTGCCCTGGGAGAACAACCCAAACCATTCGCCCTTCTGATAGAATGGGAGCTTGGAGCATTATCTTTATTAGGGCAAGAAATTATTTACACAGCGTCCTCAAACACCTTCCAGATACCAGAAAACATAGCACTTAATGGGAACAAAAGACATAACCACTTCAGCTAAACTTAGTAAATTGAAGGCATTTTCAACTTATGAAAGATGAGCTGTAAGAGATTCTAAGATGCATGAAGATTTGGGCTGCCTCACAAAAACTAAGCACATCCTAAGCCCACAGAAAACTGGGTCTCAATCAGGAAGCTGATCTTTGTCAGCTGCTGTCTAGGTCAGAGACCTTTATCAACCCACATGCAAGAGTGACCGGTGTGCTGAGAGACTGACCACCTTCCACACTCAGCAGACCAGCAGGGACCTGGGGCAGCCAGACACCTGGACTGTTCACCTCTGGCAGTGAGAAACCCTTTTCTTTTTACTCTTTCTGAAAATAATATTATTCTGTCTGCCGTGCCAAGAAAATAATTGAGAAACACTGTTGTGGAGTTCCTTCTCTACAACAACTTCTCTGAAGAAATGCCAGCCTGAATTTTACTGGGGCTACAGAGTTAAGAATGACATCATCAGTAGTATTTCTGTTATTAAAGCCAAAGGATTCCCTCTTCCGAAAGAGTCACTTGACTTCTCCCAAATACCTTGCTCTGTTCCTTGTGTAGGGTGATGACCAGGGTTAATGTTCCAGGATTATGATTTATAATATAGAGAAGATCATTCTTAATCAGAAGCCATTGTGACTGTGACAAATTCTTGACAGTATCACGCATAAAGTGAGCATGTGTTTGGAGTGGGTATTCATCTGTCACCCTATGAGAAAGCCCGAAGTAAGGCTGTGCGTGTATGTGCAGGCATCACGGAGGAATGGTCCTCTTTATACAAAAGCAAATAAACATTCCATCTGGAAAGAGAAAGATGGAAACAGAGGAAAGAAATCATGAAATCCCCTTTTCACTGCCCCTTCTTTTCTACTTAGAACAAGCAAAAACTAACCAACCACCTTTCTACCTACCAGTTTGGGCTTTTTCCCCCACAAAAGCTTATTTTCAGGGCCATTTTGGGGACTGTTTCAGCCTGGCCAGATTCCTCCGGGTTTGCAGCTCTGCTGTCAGTCCAGGACAGACTCCCAGCAGAAGCCTCCTAATTGGCTCTCAGTGAGTCACTTTCATGCACAGCCTTCTCTTTAAAACATTTTCCACTCCAGGAACATGGTTTTCTACAGCAGCCCCAAAACATGCTGGCAGTATAGGTATGGGAGTGGGAGTAAGGAGGGCTGGCAAACACACGGACTGGTGCTTCAATGGTTGTGAATATTTTCAAAATGTTTTCACCACAAACGTGCTTCAGTCATGCTAAGACAGTCAAAACAGTTTGACAAGTTTCTGTTTGGCTCTAGTCTCGGCTACTACGTTCGAGGCCTGATTAGCTACTGCCTAGAAGGGATTGACAAGAGAGGCAAATGCATGGAGACAGCTCTTTGTAAAGGGAATTTATGGCTATGTAATACAGTGATTAACCCTAAGCACCCACAAGCTGTCACCCAGGGCACTTCTCCAGAGCCAAGGAAAGCAGAAGAATGAAATCAAACACTTTCTGTGTGTAAACAAGTCCACCCTCCAAACACATTTGCTTGTCTTTGAATATGACTTCATCATTGCCAATTGGAATTTGGAGCTGAATTTGAATCTTGGCTCTGGCATCTAATAGCTGTGTGACCTGAGTAAGCTACTTAAGCTCTCTGGGTCCAATGCTCTTGTCTATAAAAATTGAACTATTGTTTCCTCCCTCTCAGGATTATTGTGAGTTTACATGTGGAAACAGCACAGTATGCAATCAATACACATTTACTTGTTTGTCTTAGAAATTGTTACCTTTACTAGCGCAAGGCACACCCTACAGAGAAGGCACTTGAGGCCCAAATTGTCTACCCTCTGCAGTGTGCCCAAGTGGTATCACAAACCTTAACGCTCTCTGTTCCAGCTAGCTGGTGTTGGTTTTCCCAGCAGGATGCAGTCTGCCACCATATCCATCAGCCATAGGAATTTACCTCTTGGATTTAATATTCTTTTTGGCCACTCTTGGGCACTGATCTCTGAAGATGAGCTATCTGAGCAGAATTCTTTTAACACTATCTCTGCACATGGTGGCCGTTAGCTTTCTTTAAAGTCTTCCTTCTACTGCTACTATTTGAACCTTTGACACATAAATGCCAACAAATGACCTTGCTCTTGAAATATCTTAGACATTCAAATCATACTGCCTGGAGTGATGGAGTGCTGAGAAAGGAAATAGGGCATGATAGAAAATTAAATTGTGCCCATATTTTCACATCATTAGAATTGTTATTTGTAAGGTTGAGATGCCACTAAACCCTCAGACTGGGCTGAGCCCGTCTTCTGTCTCCTTGTGGATAAAATGAGAGTTCCTGTGGCCAGGATTCTCACCTGGCCCTTGTTGATTAGCTCACTGCACACCTGTGGGCAATACATGGCTGTTGACTATATATAAAGAGCCCCGCCCAGTGCGTGCAACATGGTGGTATGGCTGCAAGTCTGAAGGAGAGCAGAGCAGAGGCTGGAGTGGTGGCAGCACTGAGGACAGAGGCCCAGAGGACGGCTGTGCGGACGACTGTGCAGAGGGGCCCAGAGGACGGCTGTGCAGGACAACTGTGTGGGACGACTGTGCAGAGGGGCCCAGAGGACGGCTGTGCAGACAGAGGAACCCAGAGGCAGAGACCGGCTTGCTGCATACAGACTCTCTCTGAGTGAATGGGATTTTAGTGACTGACCTCCCACCTGGAAATAAAGTTGGGTATAACCCTTTCACTCCAAGAATGTTTTGCTGTCAATTTCTTTGGTCACATTGAATCCATAGTGAACTTGCCTGGGGCTGAAACCCATTGGCAAGACAATTGACGTAGTCAGCAGGATTCATTGTTGACCAAGGAAAAAGACAAGCTGCCCTTATGGGAGGGGTGCTTCAGCAGGCTGCCCCTGTGAATGGGGAGACAGTGGATTGTCCCCCAATGGGTATGTGGTCTGAGGTGGCTTGCCTCCTAGAGGACTGGGCCCCATCCCAGGACTGGAGGCAAGTGGAGGTGACACCTGAGGCAGTAGGGGTGGCCCTTGGTATAATAAGCAGATCCTTTGAGAAGCAGAGTGCCTGTGAGGCAGCAGGGACTGTGGGTTGGCTGCTTCTCACAGTATTAAAAAAGTCTACAGAGGAGACCCAAGAAATGGCGGAATGAGAACGTGAGCTGCAAACTTCTGTGGATTCCCTGAGGAAGGAGATGGCATTGATGCGAGAGGAGGCAGCACGAGAGTGTTGGCAGCAAGGAGCCATTAGAGACGAGACGGCAGCACTGCCAGGTGTTCTGAAGGAGGAAGAGGCCATCAAGGAAAAAGACGAACTCCTGAAGGAAGCACAGGTGGAGGTGGCACGAGAAGGTCGGCTGCGAAGCATTGAGGTGAAGGTAAGAGAGCTTCTGAAGACTGAGCTAGCATTGTTGCGAGGCACTGTAGCAGAGGAGACACTTGGGGAGTGGAGAGGAAGGTGCCATCAGCCCCAGAAATGGAGGAGCTGGGGAAGGATGAAGGGGTGGTGCTGGAGGCACTGGCGCCTCCTGTATTGAAAGCACGCCCAATGGCTGTAAAGAAAATAAAGACCCAGCAGCTGAAGGTTCCCCAAGGAGAGGAGCAGCGCCCTCCCCAGGTCGTGGAGCCCTCTATGGTCCGCCCCTATACTCAGGCTGAGCTGGTGGCTGTGGGACTTAGGGGTGGATGGAATTGTTCTTTCCGGATCAGAGATGGGAAAGCTATCTTCCCGGACAGTGCAGCCTGCCTTGAGGCAGCAATTACAAAAGGCAAGGTGACACGTACAGTAGCTGAAGCAACAAGAACCTGGAAAGAAATAAGACCTGTTACTCACAGGAGGAATTTGAGGGGCCCCAGGAGGGTTACAAGGACCCAGATGTGGGCAGGAGTAGATGGAAGGAAATTAGACGGGAAGCCAAATAGGATCTTACTGGAGCTATGGCAACAACTGAAACCAGAGCAGCAGTTCCATCCATTAAGACTAAAGAGGCAGAGGTCAGAGACAGAGCCATGAGTCCGTCCTGTATGTCTGCAAGACTTTTTGCTGGAGAGGCTGGAGAACAATGTTCCAACTTCCTTACAGAGGGACCATGGCAGAGGACTAAGGGCACATAGATTGAGAGGAGAGAATCCTGGAGGGGTGGAGTGTGGATAAAATGAGAGTTCCTGTGGCCAGGATTCTCACCTGGCCCTGGTTCATTAGCTCACTGCACACCTGTGGGCAATACATGGCTGTTGACTATATAAAGAGCTCCGCCCAGTGCTCTGCACGCAACATGGTGATATGGCAGCAAGGCTGCAGGAGAGCAGAGCAGAGGCTGGAATGGTGGCAGCGCCAAGGACAGAGGCACAGAAGACGGCTGTGTGGGACGACTGGGCAGAGAGGCCCAGAGGACACCTGTGTGGTACGTCTGTGCTGGCAGAGAGGCCCAGAGGATGGCTGTGCGGATAGAGGGGCCCAGACGCAGAGACCAGCTTGCTGCATACAGACTCGCTCTGAGTGGATGGGATTTTAGTGACTGACCTGCCACCTGGAAACAAAGTTGGGTATAACCCTTTCACTCCAAGAATGTTTTGCTGTCAATTTCTTTGGTCACATTGAGTCCATAGCAAACTTGCCTGGGGCTGAAACCCATTAGCAAGACACTCCTGTTCCTTCTTTTGTTCATCAAAGTACCTTACTGCATTGTTATTCATCTCTGAGATCCTCTGGGTCAGGAACTGTGTCAAACTGCCACAAATCCAGTAGCTTACATCATGCCTGGCACAGGACAGGTGCTCAGCTAATATCTGTTAAGCAAGACAGTAAATGAATAAAAGAATGAATGTTGGCAAAACAACTTATAGGTGTTCTCAGCAAGACTTTCAAGAGCTTCAGAGCATCAGCCTCCACGCCTCAATTCCTTTCCCAAATGTACAGAATCAAATATGGAGAAATTAACCTTTCTCTTCTTCACTGAGAAGGCAACTGTGCTTATTGACTCCCAGCTGATTGCACAGTCCATTGTTTAAGAGCAGGAGAAAGAGAAAAGAAACTGAAACCTATACATTTGGTACCTGTACAATGTACCATTTCACCTTCTTGGCATCCCCTCTCACTATTCCTCAGCCAGAACATAGATGGCAGAGATGCCATTCTTCTGTAGAGCTAGTCAGCAAGACCATCCCACCTGAGAACCTTACCAGGTGCTAAACCTGCAAATCTGAGTCGAATGGCAATGCCTTGGATCTGACAGCAGAGGTCCACTGCCATGAAAGGCTATCTCCACAGGACTGTTGGGAACGTTAAATAAGATAGTGTGTACAAGACACCCAGCACAGTGTTTGACACATGACAAGTGCTTGATATATGTGAGCCCGCTCGCTAATTTCCTGCTCCTCTGAGTGAGAGGGCATCTCCTTAACTCTTCAACTCATTCCTTAGACCACCTTTGAAATAAGATCCAAAACAGAGTCCCATACCACATTTCTTTCTACATAACTATTTGTTGTTGTCCAAGGCCAGAAAAGGTTACTAAACAAATGACAACTGTATAAAATGCCAAGTCATTCACTTTGTCTAGCCCCTCCCCAAGGGCCCTCCTTTTTAAATCAGTGTTTTACTTTCCTTTGAAGAGGTCATTGCTGTCCCGACCAGAGACTTTGCAGTTTGTAACAACTGTTTCAGCTTTACCTGTCTTAAAGGAAGCAGAATTACGTTTCCTCAAGAATGTTTGAAATCACATTGAAACAAAAGTTTATTTTAACAAAGCTATACGCAGTAACTCTTTTCTTGCTACCTAAAATGCTTGTTCTTGCTACCGATGCCCACTCTACCTGTTTCTATAATGAAGCTGTCCTTGCCAACACCAGTTCACACTTACTTTCCCTTCTCTTGGTCTCTGCCAGCACTTGCTATGCAACTCCCACAACTTAACTTGATTCCAATTTCATAGTTTCTTGGCAATATCTGGAGTTTCCTCACATGAGGTGCTCATTTTTCTTCTACTTCTTTGGGATTTCTATTAACATACTGCCTTCCATAATTTTTGGTGCCAAATAAGGGCTTATTATTCCCTGTTGAATGCACCCATGAGCTTTAGGGGGGGAGAGATCCCTGGAATGGGTGAGGCTCAGAGAAGGAGGGCTCCATGCTCCTTGCAGTCAGTCCCCCATTATAGCTGCTTCCGTCACATCTGGTGGTTTCCTGCCCAAGGAAACACCCTCAGTGCTGTCCCACCAGGCCTCGGCAGAGCTGGGAAGAGACGGCTCTCTTAGGTGATTTTCTTTCTGATATGGAAGCTCCGTAAGAAAGCCAAGGAAACAGATGCTCCATCCCTCTGGGTTTCCTTGTTCTCCTGCCTGCAAAAGACAGATTTTCATCTGCTAAATGCTCTCTACTATGGCCAGCACCTGGCAACATGAAAACAGGGAAATTTGCTGCCTTCATGGGGGAAAAAAAAAGCATTTTTATTTTCCCTGAAAAAACAACTTAGTGGCCAGTGAATACATTTGGACCATGAGGGGAAACAAGTACATCTATGCTAAATGAAGGAAGAAGAGAACCACAATTTAGAGATTAGAAAGCACCATTCAGAATTAGGCCAGTGCTGGGTCCCATCTCATGTTCAAACTAAGGAGAGAGGACTATAAATAAGGGTATTTCTTTTTCCCTGTCTGATGCTCCTACATGCCATCAGAGCCTTCTAAAGAAAGGAGAATGCATTCCACAATTGGGTGCCTCCTATCTGACAAACACTGTTCTAGAAGTTTCTTGGGACTTCTCATGATGTGGTGGAGCTATCCAAAGATAAAGCTGCTGCAGTAATGCAAAGAGGCTCAAAGGAATTTTGAAAACTGCTTAGTGAGAAAAGGAGTAGAAGGAAAAAAACCCAATACACATTATCTCATTTAATATTCACAATAACTCTGTGAGATAGGTTCTATTATTACCTTCCTTTTAGAGATGAAACAGAAGTTAAGAATATCAAGGATTACTAGAATTATAAGAAAATTTTATAGTATTTAATTTTTCCCCATTCATTTTATAAATGCAGAAAATGAGGTTCAGAGAGGGAAGGTGTTTGTATTAAAGTCACACAATTGCTGAGTAACAGGATCAAGACTTAAACCCACCTGACTCTAAATCTAATGCTCTATCCACCATTTCAAGCTCCTCGCCTCTCCAGCCCAAATCCAATCCCTCCACCCCAAATATGTCCCTTTACTCTTTATCTCTAATTTGTAGAATGTGATTTAATATTTGTATCTTGTATTCATCCATTTATTCAAATAGCACTTATTGAGCATCAGGACTGTGCTAGACAGTGGGCCCTAGAATAGAGAATAAAATAGGCAAGACAAAATTCTACTTCTGTTGGCATTTAAAGTCCAGTGAGCAACATAGACATTAAAGAAATGATCAACAAATAGATAACTATCAATTATGAATACAGTTCAGGAGTCTTACAGAGCATATAAATGTATAAACAGGGGGAATAAATTGTTTTGAATGGGGTGTCTTCAGGAAAGCCCTTTCAGAGGAAATGAGTAAGAAGCAGAGATCAGAAATGTTAGTAGAAGTTGGTCAATCAGAGTCCAGTATCACCACTTTGGGGCCTAATGTGTTTGGTGATTTTATTTGTTCAGTAAAACGTAGTGTTTATCCACTTAAATACTTTTATATGGAAGAAATCATTTCATTTTCAACCACCTAGTATAGAATCATGAGCAATCAGATGCTTCAGAAAAGTATTCTGTGGGTAATTATGGAAAAAGAGTCAAAGTTAGACTCAGAGAGCACAGGTGATTATTTCAAACACTAATGAGTTAGCTTCACCTAAAAATTGGTTGCCAAAAACTTTACAAACTGCCTTTAAAGTAAGGACATGATGGGAACAAAGGTACTAAAATGTCCCTTCACAAATCCCCACTGAAATGATCAAACTAGTCTGCCTAATGGGATTATCAACAATCTCAGCTCTATTTCTGCCAATTGTATCATAGCACTAATTAAAATTTATATCAGTTAGCCATTCAGGTTAAGGTAGGAGACAATCATTATAATAGCACACAGCTAAATAAAGAATGAAGAAGAATCTACCCATACGTTTAAGTGGAATATACCAAGCTGAAATAAATCCTCGTATTTGTAAAATGAATTAAACAGACTTGAAATGAACACAAGGTTAATGAAATTCTGCTGCAGTATAAAAAGCAAGAGGGAAAAAAACTGATGCAAGTGGTGTAAGAGGAGCATACTTTTGAAAAAGATTTACCATAGGAAGCAGAAGTTAATTTAAAATAGTGTCTGCTTTGTACAGAACAAAATTCAGGGAAATTTAAAGTAGACTCTCTGCAGATTGATTAAGAGACAGAACAATTACATTAAAAAAAAAAATTGGCTGAGCCAAAGAATGTAAGGTAGCAAACAATGCCATAACAGATTTTTTAATGGGATTATAAAAATTTTCTTTGGCATTTAGTAATGAATCTGCTAACATCATTTTATGTTACTGCCATAGACCTATGCAAAGGAAAAAAAACCCTGAAATTAAATAAAGATACTTTCCTGACTAGCAGGAAAATATACAAATGTATACACCAGTTGGCAAATGGCAACAGTATCTGTGAGCTCATATCATCCGTGGGTTAAATCTTACAAGGTTGACAAGGAATTTCAATTTCTTATGCCATACATAGTGAAATGATCATTGTCATTAAAATTGTCCCAAGGTTAGAGGTTATGTTTCATAGGTGATAAGACCAATCTTTTAAATGATTTCAGGAGAGTTTTGTACAAACAAACTACCCAAGAATTCAATTTAATGATGACAAAATACAGATTAGGTATTGATTTAACTTTAGCTAGCCCTTTATCCCACCTAGCTAATGCTCTTTTTGTTCTTTGTACCTGATTTGTAAGTATTATCCAGCTAGTCCTTATCTTTACAACAAAGAATGAGATGTGGTCCAGTCCTTTGCATCCTTAAAAACTCTTTTGCCACACTTCAGAGAAAAATAGGAAAGAGATATGACAGTTTTCACACAAAAAATGCAAATATTACTTAAATATCTGAAACATTAAAAATGCAAATTAAACCTATATTGTGATACCATTATTCACCTATCAAATTGGCAAACATCCAAACGTTTAGTAATATTACTCTGTTGGTGGGACTATAGGAAAGCAGGCACTCTCATACGTGGCTAATAGAATTGTAAGATGATATGCTTCTTATAAAGGGAAATTTTGGCAACAGAAAATTACACATGTATTTACCTTTGACTCAGCAATCCGACCTCTAGGAGTCTATCCCAATGATTCATTGTCAACAATATAAAACGACATATACTAAAAGCTATTCAATGCAGGAGTATTTGTAATACCAAAAACTGAAAACACCCCAAATATGTATTAGTAAGGAACTATTTTAATAAACCTGGACACTCACACAATGGAGTACATTACAGCCATGAGAAAGGAATGATGCAGCACTCTTTAAACTACTATGAAGTGATATCAAGGGTTTATTGTTTTGTAAAAAATAGTGGCGTACAGTACATTGTGTTATATTATGCTATATTTACATAAGAAAAAGAGAAAAGTTATATATATATTTTTTTTAAATTAAGGTGTCATTGATATACAATCTTATGAAGGTTTCATATGAGCAACATTGTGGTTTCAATATTCACCTGTATTATCAAGTCCTCACCACCCCCATTGAAATCACTGTCCATCAGCATAGTAAGATGCTATAGAGTTAATACTTGCAAAAAGTCATATATACATTTTTGAAAAGGAAAAGAGGGAACAGGATGGAAGGGGTAAGGTGAGAGGCCAGACTTCTTTTAGTGTACTGCATTTTTGTTTTTACTTTGTAACATGTGAATGTTTGTAACATGTAAATGTTTTGCCTAACTATAAAACAAAATTAAATTTAAAAGGCAATTGTTAAAAAACAAGGACAAGATGAAACAAATGAGCTTAATTATATATCAAGTTGTTGGCAAAACTACAAAAATAATTATTTCAAGGGACTTTAAAACACAGCAGTTTGATTATACATCCCTAATGGAATGCACCCTAAGGACAAAAAATTTTTTTTAATCTGCTCAGGATTTTCAAGTTGCTTTCAGTAATCACTTTATTAGTAATAGTATGTTTATATTATTGTTTTGAAAGTATAAATACAAAAGAAGCAATTATATCAGACTAAAAAGGACCCAAGATTTTCATTTAAGTAGAAAGAGAGGAAGATAATTAAAAGAAGTTAAGAAAAACTCAAAAATTTGAATTGAAAATACGAGTATAAAATCATGATATATTTTTCTAGCTCTGTCCACTGCAAGGTTTAAAAGATGACGACCATGTTCTGGGTACTGGAGATAACAACAGCAGAGAAGATAGGGTGGGTCCTGCAAGGTGCAGAGCAGAGCCCAGTGGGGAAAACATACAAGTCCCAGGGCAGCAGTTCAACAGGTGGCATTTGGGAGGGTGGACAAGTGCCATGACAGGGGAAGTAGAGTTTGTCTATAACACATGGAAATGGAAACGGGAAACAAAAGAATAAATTAAAGCTGCACTATAGATAAGATGGAATTGCTGCACCTAAAGAAAAGGTGGAACAAATGGAAAAGAAGTAAGAAACAAAGATATAAGGAAGAAAGTCTTCCTGAGATGGACAAAGACCTCAGTCGGCGGGTAGAAAAGGCTCCTGGGTCACTAGACTACAGTGACCTTCAAGGGACTAATTCCTAAACATATACAAAAGATGGGGTTTCTTTTTAACCTCCACAGGTTTTACAAGGAAAAAAAAATGTATCTTATAAGCATCTGGACACTTTTTTTTTAAAAGTTGTTTATCTCCAAAGAGAGAAAACCAGCTTTCTCCTCTGCAAAAGGAGCAACTATGAATAAACAACACACTTACTATAAGACAGATGTGTAAAAACTAAGTGATTCAGAAGTGTTAAAAGTAAAAGAATAAACAAAGGTGAATCAGACAAATACAAAACAAAATCAGATGTGTCAATATTAACATTCAAAGGGAAAAGTAGAATCCAAGGCAAGAATCATTAAAGAACTCAAGGAAAGTCAATGTTTATTGGTAACAGTTTCATGACAGATCCTTAGCATGAACTGTATCCTTAGTGTCAAATAATATGGAACTGTAATAGGTAAATAATGATTAAAATATAAATGTATTTTTTATTTTATCAATATATATAAATTGATAAAATATAGATATAATATATAGAACATATATATATATATAAGAATATATATCTTATTCCTACTGATAACCAAAAAATTTTTTTTAATTCCAGCAAAAAAAAAAAAGGCTAGGAACCTCTAAGAATAAAAGTACAAAGTTTTAATGGACAATTCAAAAAATTCATGACAAGAGGGACAAACCATTTTCTAGGACGAAAAGACCTTGTATTAAAAACATTGCTTCTTCCCACATATGTTAATTTAATGCAGTTTGAATCCAAAGCACATGAATAATTTGGGAACCTCCAGGAAATGTTTTTGAAGGTTACATAAAGGGAAGTACTGGATGAATTTGAATTTGCACTATTAGACACTGAAGCATTTTACAATATTCTGACCATAGAAATAGTGAAGTACTTGAGCATATCAATGAAACAAAGAAGTACTTGAGCATATCAGTGAAACAAATTGGAAAGCCTAGGAAAATAAACCAGTATATTTAAGTATTTGCTATATAATAACATTGTTATATACTAACAATGGCATTAAAATGCAATTGTGATAGATTATTTAATTATGGTAATGCCACAGTTGGTGACCATTTCCTAAAAATATGAAGTTAGAAGAGTTACATATTGCATAATGAAATGAAAAGTGATTTCAAGAAAATTTCATTAATATCTGCTGTTTGGGGAGGAAGACCTTTCTAAGTGTAAATACGAAAGAAGAAACTATATAGAGAAAACATGACAAATTTGACCAAGTACAACTTAAAACTTCTGTATGTCAAATGGCACAATAAACACAATTGAAAGGCAAATGATAAATAAGAAGATATTTATGGCATATACCAAAGGAATATTAGTATTTTATATAACATATATCTTATAGGATTTTTATGTATATGAGCTAATATATAATGATATCTTAAAAATCAGTAAGAGTAGTATACATACACCAATAGACACATGTGAAATAGAAATAAATCATTCATAAAGTAGAAACACATGAAACAAAATACCAATCAAAACAAAACCAATTTGACAATTGAAAAGCCATATCATAATGACTGAAATTATAACATCCTGTAATTGTGAGGGTTACCTAGTGAGATAGCTAATTATACAACTAGTTGTAGAAATATAAATGGCCCAATATTTCTGAAAAGTTTGTTATATGCACCCACCCACTGTCTACAAAATGAAAGAGAAAAAGAAAAATTGAAAAATGTAAAAATGCACATACCTTTGACCCACCAGTGCAACTACTAGGAATTTATGAAAAGGAAATAATGAGATTTTCTTAAGTTATGATATAATAATAGCAATAATAATCCTCAGTATGTATTAAGCACTTTTAACATGGCAGACCCAATATGAAGCACTTTTTATACATGATCTCTTTAAATTTCCTTGACAACCCAAAAGGTTAACATTTTACAAATGAATGCAAGGGTTAGAGAAGTTAAGTGACTTGCTAAAATCACAAAGCCAGTGGGCATCAGATCCAGGATTCAAGCGCAGACCTGTGTACCTCCCCAGCCTGAGTCCTTGCACCAATATCCCCCTATTGGTGTAAATAATACAGTGGTTAATAAATCATGACATAGCCATAAGAAAGAATGCCATACTGCCATTAAAATCATAGTGCATCATGTTTAATGACAGAAATATGCTCATAATTTACTAAGTGAAAAAATGTTTTACATTTTAGAGTGTGCATCCACATATTGTAAAATGTATGTCATTCTCAGGGTACAAAACCAAAAAAATGCCTACATCTGTGCCAACAGAGGATAATGGAAAAAGCAGAGATGGGAGCAAGCTTGGTCTGTCCACCTTTCTCAGTACAGGGGGCTTGTGCTTCTGACACCACGCAGGCAGATGAGGTCATGTCCACTGTGCACAGGCGGCTGATACTGGCGGTGGCCTCCCCGGGATCACCACATGCCCATGTTTTCTGAAAATAATTCCCGGACATTCTCCACCACAGTCCTTCCAGTGGTTATGAAAGCTTTTAATTCTGTGGATCACTCTATGTACCTCTCTATTTATGTAAGATACCCCTAATGGCTTCTGCTTCTCTAAATGGACACTGATTGACAAAGGATTTTGTATCAGGAGGTGATGATACATCTGCTCAGAGAAGCCAAAGGCAACACAATTTCCTGACAGGGATTGTGTGTCGTTGCGTGGATTAACCTTCAGTTTTTCTTTAAGCTCCTCATTAGCAGTACCTCTGTGCTTCAGCAATAAGCACTCTGTGTGAACATCCATAAAAAAATTAATCAACACTATGAACTTCAAAAAAGTCGACCCAGCAGACATATACCTAAATAGAGATGTTGAATTTGAGTGTCTTCAGGACCCTACTGTGAGAAAATTGGGCTTAGTCCACTGAGGTTTGCAGTAAACAGATCTGACTTGTTCCTTATAATAATTATCATTGTTATCATTATTTATAGACAGCTTTATTAAAATAGAATTAAACTGAAGATCAGATTAAGCAGAATTCAAACTAAGTCAAGTTGAAAGCCTAGAATAAAGGGCCAAAAGGGAACAGCAGTGAGAGATCGTAATAATAATAATACCTTGGATTTATATAGCTCTCGTCCTCCCACAAGCGCAATGTGAATGTGAACAGCATATATAAGCGGATGAAGAAGTAAATGCAGTTTTGGTTTTTCAAGTCTGCATTTAGAAAGCTGTGCAGAAGAGACTAGCAAATGGAGAATCAAGATCTTAAGACCAATTTGAAGAAGTACCTCATATAAACACGTATTTCAAAAATGTGTTTTCTATTCCTGTTAAAGATGCAGCATTCTCAAAATAAAGCCAAGACTTACATGTCAAAGAGAAAGGATCAAAACAAGTGAACAAATAAGAGAAGATATATCAGTAACTGTCCCTCAAACATGACAAAACACTACCTTGACCATGAAATGCTCCTAAATTGCCCAGCTACAAGTGATCTCTGAACTCCTGAAAGTGTTTTGTATAGGTTTCATGAGGCACACAGAACATTTTACCTTGTGTTGGGATTATTTATGTATATTCCTATCTCTTCCACCAGACCACTAGCTCCCAAACTAAAGTATTCTTTAGAATCACAGTAGGAATGTGTTAAATCTATATTTGGAGGTTTTATTCTCGGAGATTCTTATTCAGTGACTCTTGAGTGGGCCCTGGAACCAGCATTTTAAATATGTAGTTCTGGTAATCTGGTGTGGGTGGTTCATGCCTAGACTGTGACTTCTTGAGAGCAGGGACCTCATTCTATATCATACACATGTGGATACTATTGAAGCATTTTATACAATGCTATGCACATAATAAATTCCTCAATAAGTATTTATAATATGGATCAATGAATATGAAATAAGTAAATGTACTGGGTTATCCATTTAAAGGAGAAAAAAGAAGCAGTGTAGTTTTCAAATGTCATGAAGTTCAGAGAAAGGTAACCTTATGGGCTAAAATGATAGAAGTTTTCTTGGAGGTAGGCATTCCTTAAGCTGGTCTCTGAAGAAAAGGTGGTATTCAGAACAGAAAAAAAAGGTGGAGAAGGCAGTAGAAAGAGTAAGCAAATGGTACAAAGGTAGGGATATAGGGGTATGTTTAGAGAATAATTATTAGGAATTCCTATGTGTATTTCTTCCTTTTTCAAAGTCAGAAGTTATAGATCCCCTTTAATTTACTGCATGACCAACAGATTTTCACTCTGCCTTGCTCCCATGAGAACCAACTGATTTCCCTTTGTATATAACTCCCAAGTGTCTTCAGTTAAAAAATTCCAACTCCTTAGTGCGTCATACACAGATCATCAGGATCTTAGCCCTCTTACATATTTATCCTCCTGAATACACACACACATTACCTCCTTTCCAATTTTACTAAATGCCTGCAGTTCTTAAAGATACAGTACCTCTAAGCCTTTCTCTCTCCTTCACTCCAGCTTTTAGCCAGAGTAACTCCTCACTTCAAAGTAAGGATCAGATATCACATCTTCTAATACCAATTCTTTGGCTGCCCAAGAAGGTCCCTCCCGGCACTGGATTGAAGGGCTTCCTTGATGCTGCCATAGTTTCCTGTGCAACCCAAATCACATCGCATATTACACTGTATTGCAATCGAATCTAGCTGTTTTCTACAAATGTATCATGTTCCACAACACAGAAAAGAGAAGGTAGAATATATATAACTTGGGAAATTCTCTTTGGATTTTGGATTTGTGGAGGCAACCTCTGAGATGGCCCCGATAATCCCTGCGCCCCGGTATTCACATCCTGTGTGATCTCCTACCCTTATATGTGGGTGGAACTATTGGCTCTTTGTAATGAGGAGGACACAGCAGAACTTAGGGGATTCCACTTTCAGGATTAGGTTACAAAGAGACCATGTCTTCCATCTTGGACACTCTCTAGCTAGTGCTCTCTCTCTCTCTCGGGCACTCTCTAGCTAGCGCTCTCTCTCTCTCTCTCACACACACACACACACACATCATCATCATCATCATCATCATCAGTTGCCATGTGCAGAGAATACTCAGGTCCACGTGGTGAGGAATGAAAGCCTGTGAGCAACCACATAAATGAGATGGAAGCCAATCTTCTCAATCCAGTTGACAGCCATGTGAGTGAGAAACGAAGCAAATTCTCTAGTCCAAACCAGGACTTGATATGACTCCTCCTGCTCTGCCCAATAGCTCAGAGCATTGTAACATCATGAGAGACCTAGACTGTAACCGCACGAGAGACCTGGACTGAGGAGCATTCAGCTGAATTGTGCTCAGGATTCCAGACCCGCAGAAACTGAGAGTCGAGAGATCTTTTTTGTTTTAAGCAGCTAAATTTTGGGATATTTGTTAAACAGCAAGAGATAACTTTTATATTCTCCTCTCCTCCACTAATACTATTCTGGATGTACTCTGGGAGACAGAAGCTGAAATTTGGTTGCTCTCTTTCTTTCTTAAAACATAACAGCCTTATTGCGATATAAGGTACATGCAATTCATCCGTTTAAAGTGTACCATTTAATGGTTTTCAGTATATTCAGTGTTGCACAACCATTACCACAATAAATTTTAGACTATTTCTTCATTTGCTGCATGGTTTTAGGACAACTTCCAGGAACTTTAAATTGTGTTTTAAAAATAATTTCCACCAGTTTCTCTGCGGAGCAGGTCCAAAGAGCTCCTCACTATCATGCCGTAAGTGGAACCCTTCTCTCCTTCTTTCTATAGGTAATGAGGACCTAACTCAACTTGGAACAGTCTCAGGATAAATGATGCCAGACAGATAAGGTGCTGCTTTTTGAGATTTCTCTCCTGAGAGATATCATTCCTTTTGTATAACTCAAAAAAAGCTACGAAGAAGAATTGAGACCTTTCCACAAGGATGTGGGGAATATTCTGGTGTGTCAGGGAAAGGACAGGCTTGATGTTTTAGGCCAAAGAAGCTGTGCTTTAGAGGACTTGTCCAATTGCTTGGAGAAAAATAAACAACTGTTATTTTCTTTTCTAGTAACAAAAACAATTCCCAGATTTCTTAGACACCACTGGATTTATGCTCAAAATTTCCAGATACGATGGCCCTTAATAGTCTAGACATTAAATGAGCTTAGCAACTTAGAAAGTCAGTCTGTAATTCCAGGAATATTTATCAGGTACCTGTTATGTGTATAGAACTATCATTAAACATTCTGTGACTATAAAGAAGAAATCAATGACAATGGGAGCTTGTGAGATAAAGAAAGAAAATGGATACTCCTGAAACAGCCAGAAAAATCACTTTAAAATAATATTAACAATATTAATAAATTTAAGCAATAGACTGCTCTATAAATGTCATGACAGGTATGAAAATTATGTTCTGAGCATGGCACCTTAGCGAGGAAAAGCTTCTAAAGAGGAGGCATGTTCTGGGATGGGTCTTGAAAGTGGTAACATTGATAAGGCTTATATGATGGAAAAAACTACAACTAATACTATATGGCAGTTAATCAAATCCTAACTTGTCAGCATTCAAGTTTATTTGCAGAACAGCAAACACAATGCTTTATTACAGAATAAATAGTAATTTAGATATATTTCACAATTTTGAAAAGAGAGTAAATGAAATGATAGTTTCATTAAATTACAGACAGTTGTTCAAGTAAACACAGTTGTGTATCCATTCTTCCTATCCTGATTATTTACAAACCAACACCTTTGGTATGTAAATTTTGTTTAATGACACTTGCCAGACATTTACTTATTGGATGTTACACAGAATGTGTAGACATTTTTAATTGTAGAAGCTTAAAATCCTGTCATTCTGTCAACAGCCACATTTACAATATGTCCTTTTTTTTTAAGTCAGAAGCTATAGATCTGCCTCCAGTTAATGCATGATCAACAGGTTTTCACAGCTAACAAATAAACAAACTGGAACACATACTATAAATGCCTAACACCATCCCAACAATATTATGAGATTTCAACAGCACCAATTTACTGCACAGTGAAATTGTGAAAATGATAAGGAGAAAAGATTTTATTTTTATAAGAGTGAAAGAGAGAGGAATAGGTTATTTAAGTCCCTGTGCTTGTGAAATCTAAACAATTGTCTGAAATGTGAGAAATTCAATCAATTGGTCCAGAATAACACCCAGAATTCATGCTAGACTTCTTTCTATCCAATCCCCACACATCCACCCCCCAGCCCAAACTAACTACCAATACAGTATAGTGTTAAAGAGTATGGGGTGTGGAGTCATGCAGACCTCAGTTAATATCCCAGACCTGCCACTTAGTGGCTATGTGGCCTTAGGCAAATTATTTAACCTCTCTCAACTGTAGTCTCCCCATCTAAAATGGGAACATTAAAATCTATTTAATGGGTTTGTTAAATGGACTAAGTGATTTAATATATATGTAAAGAATATGTTTATGTACAGTGGCCAAGCATACAATGAATGCTCAAGAAATAGCATTAGGCACTTGATAACTATTTGGTGACTCGATTGAATAAATCTAACTGCCCATAGAGATATCTTAATCCATAAAAATAATTCAGGTGTATTTCCTTTAGAGTGGAGTTATTCATAAGTGGGTGTTATGAACTGAATATTTGTATCCCCTCCCAAAATTTATATGTTAAAAACCTACCCCCTACTCCAATGTGATGATATCAGGAGGTGGGGCCTTTGGGAGGTAATTAGGACTAGATGAACTCATGAAGATGGAGCCCACATGAATGGGATAAGTGTGCTTGTAAAAGTCACAACAGAGCACGCTTCCTCTCTCAGCAATCTGCCAAGTAAGGATCCACTACTCTGCAACCCAGAAGAGGGCCCTCACCAGAACCCATCCATGCTGGCACTCTGATCTTGGACTTCTAGCCTCCAGAACTATGAGAAATAGATTTCTGTTGTTTATAAACCAACCAGTCTGTGGTACTTTCTTACAGAAGCCTGAACTAAGACAGTGGTAAGAACTATGATATCTAGGCAGTCAGTTAATACTCAGATTACAGGGCACTTGTAGGGCTTCACAACGAATTTATCAGAGATTGTCATAGTATGGTTATTCCAAGAGCTACTGCATCTCACTTTTCTCATGGCCCATGAGCATTTGTAAAAACTAAAAACCCCTCCATCTAGCCCCCATCATAGTTAGTAGGACCATCATATATGATCTTCACCCTCTGCTCAGGGAACTGCTCCCTGCCCCAGGCTGAGCCTGTTTCTGGAGTAATGGGTTGGAGTTTCCAGAATTGAAGGGTCTTTTAAAGATTTTCAAAGTTGAGACAAAATTCACATAACATAAATTTCATCATTTTATCCATCTTAAAATGTACGATACAGTGTTTTTTAATATATTCAAAATACTAAGCTACCATCGCTAATATCTGATTCCAGACCATTTTCATCACCCTATGAAGAAATCTTGTGCCCATTAAAAGCTCACTTTTAATTCCCACTCTCCCAACCCCTGATAAATACTAATCTTCTTACTGTATCCATGGATTAATCCATTCTGAATGTTTCATATAAGTGGAATAATACTTGCTTAGTCCATTTGGGCTGCTGTAACAAAATACCGCAGACTGGTGGCTTATAAACAACTAACATTTACTCCTCACAGTTCTAAGGGCTAGGAAGTCCAAGATCAAGATGCCAGCATGGCTGTGTTCTGGTGATAGCCGTCTTGGTGGCTCATAGCCTTTCACTGTGTCCTCACTTGGTGGAAGATGCTAGGGATCTCTCTGGAATCTCTTTTATAAAGCACTAATCCCATTCATGAGAGTTCCCCCCTCATGATTTAAGCATATTCCAAAAGCATCTTCCCACCTCCTAATACCATCATCTCTGGAAGTTAGGATTTCAACACATGAATTTGGGAGGGACATAAACATTCAAACCATAGCACATAACAATATGTGACCTTTGTGTCTGGCTTCTTTCATTCGGTGTGTTTTCAAAGGTACATTTGTGTTGTAGCATGTATTAGTACTTCATTTTTTATGGCTGAATAATACTCCCTTAAATGGATTTACCACATTGTGTTTATCCATTCATCAGCTGATGAACATTTGGATCAGTTAAATGTAGGGCTCTTATGAATAATTCTGCTATGAACATTCATGTACAGGTTTTTATTTGAACATATGTTTTTAATTATCTAGGTATATGCCTAGCACTGGAATTTCTGGACTACATGGCAATTCTATGTTTAATTTTTTAAGGAACCACTATACAGTTTTCTACAGTGGTCTCACCATTTTACATTCCTAGCAGCAATGTACTAGGGTTCCAGTCTTTCCACACTCTCCTTCTATTCAAGTGTTTTCCCCATTTTTTTAATTGTGTCATTTGTCTTTTTGTTGTTGAACTGTTCAAGATTTTTATATATTCTGGATACCAGAACTTTATCAGATATTTCATTTGCATTCTGTCAGTCATATATTCATTGTCTTGATAGTGCCATGACTTTAGTTGCTTGTGCTTTGGTATCATATTTAAGAAAATGTTGACTAATAAAAGCCCATGGAGATTTATACCTATATTTCCTTTCAATGTTTTTTAACTTTACTGCTTACACTTAGGTCTGTGACCCATTTAAAGTTAATTTTTTTATATGGTGTGAGATAGGGTTCTAAATTCCTTCTTTGCATATGGATATCCAGTTGACCAAGGACGACTTACTGAAAAAATTATTCTTTCCCCACTGAATGGTTTGGAGTCCTTGTCAAAGATCAACTGACCATCAATGTATGAGTTCACTTCTGAATTTTCAATTCTATTCCACTAATCTCTATAACTATCCCTATTCCAACTCTACGTTGTTTTGAGTACAGTAACTTTGAATTAAGTATTTGAAATTGAGAAATTGAATTTTTCCACTTTGTTCTTATGATGAATATGCAATTTTGTGTCCTTTGCAATTCCATGTGAAATTTAGGATAAGCTTATATTTTTCTGCACACAGACCAAAAAAAGGCAGTAGAATTTAATAAAGATTGCATTGAATCCACAAATAAATTTGGAGTGTTGCCATCTTACTATCCATGAATGTGGAGTGTCTTTCATTTAATTTTTTTCAACGTTTTATATTTTCCAATAATTAAATCTTGCACAACCTTCATTAAAGTTATTCCAAATATTTTATTCTTTTAGATACTATTGTAAATGAAATGATTTTTCATAGTTTCATTTCTGGATTGCTTATTGCTAGTATATAGAACTACAGATGGATTTTGGAAATTGACCTCATTTTCTGCAACTATGCTGAACTTGTTTATTAACTATAAGATTTTCATAAGGATTTTGTAGTTTCATAAGGATTTTCTATATAAAAAATCATATCAACTGCAAATAGACATAGTTTTACTTCTTCTTTCTGATTTGGATGCATTTCGTTTCTTTTTCTTGCCTAACTACCCTATCTAAACTTCAGGTACAATGTTGATAGAAGTGGTATAAACAGACATCATCCAGTTTCTTATATTAAGTGGAAGGCTTTCAGTCTTTCATCATTACGTATGATGTTAAATGTGGGTATTTCATAGATGTCCTTTGTCATTCTGAGGAAACTATATTCTCTTCCTAGTTTATTGAGTATTTTTATTGTCAGAGGGTATTAGATTTTGTCAAATACTTTTCTGCATCTAATAAGATGATCACACAGTATTTTTCCTTCATTCTGTCAACATGGTGTATTACATTGATTGAACTTTATATGTTGAATGAGCTTTGCACTCTTGGGATAAAGCTAGTATATAATCCTTTTAATGTGTTGCTAGATTTGGTTTTCTAGTATTTTGTTGAGCACTTTTGCATCCATGTTCATAAGAAATACTGGTTTATTGTTCTCTTTTCTCATAGTGTCTTTGGATTTGGTATCAGAATAATATAGGCCTCATAGAAGTAGATAGAAAGTATTCCTTTCTCTTTTATATTTTGGAAGAGTCTAAATGATTGGAGTTAATCCTCCCTTAAACATTTGGTAGAATCTAGCAGTGAAGACATCTGGTTCTCATTTTGTTATTTTTGTTGGGAGGGTTTTGATTAATAATTCAGTCTCTTTGTTATAATGTTATTCATATATCGACCTCTTGTGTCATCTTTGGTAGTTTGTGTGTCATTAGGAATTTTTGCATTTCACCTAGGTTACCTAAATTTTTAGCATACAACTTTTCCAAGTATCTTCTTATAATCATTTTTATTGCTATAAGATTAATAATAACGTTACTTTTTTTCCTGATTTTAGTAATTTGAGTATTCTCTCTTTTATTTAATTTTTTAAGATATTATTGATATACACTCTTATGAAGGTTTCACATGAAAAAGCAGTATGGTTACTACATTCACCCATATTATCAAGTCCACACCCATACCCCAATGCAGTCACTGTCCATCAATGTAGTAAGATGCCACAGATTCGCTATTTGCCTTCTGCGTGTTACACTGTTTTCCCCGTGATCCCCCACACCACGTGAACTAAACATAATAACCCTCAATCCCCGTCTCACTCTCTCCCCACTGCCTTCCCACATCCCTCCCATTTGGTAACCACTAGTCCCTTCTTGGAGTCTATGAGTCTGCTGCTATTTTGTTCCTTCACTTTTGCTTCATTGTTGTTATACTCCACATATGAGGGAAATCATTTGGCACTTGTCTTTCTCTGCCTGGCTTATTTCACTGAGCATAATATCCTCCATGCTGTTGCAAATGCTAGGATTTGTTTCTTTCTTATGTCTGAATAGTATTCCATTGTGTATATGCACCACCTTTTCTTTATCCATTCATCTACTGATGGACACTTAGGTTGCTTCCATATCTTGGCTATTGTAAATAGTGCTGCGATAAACATAGGGGTGAATATGTCTTTTGGAATCTGAGAAGTTGTATTCTTTGGGTAAATTCCAAGGAGTGGGATTCCCAGGTCAAATGGTATTTCTATTTTTACTTTTTTGAGGAACCTCCATATTGCTTTCCACAATAGTTGAACTAGCTTACATTCCCACCAGCAGTGTAGGAGGGTTCCCCTTTCTCCACATCTTCACCAGCATTTGCTCTTCTTAGTCTTTTGTATGCTGGCCATCCTTACTGGTGTGAGATGATATCTCATTGTGGTTTTAATTTGCATTTCCTTGATGATTAGTAATGTGGAGCATCTTTTCATGTGTCTGTTGGCCATCTGAATTTTTTCTTTGGATAACTGTCTCTTCATATCCTCTGCCCATTTTTTAATTGGGTTATTTGCTTTCTGGGTGTTGAGGCATGTAAGTTCTTTATATATTTTGGATGTTAACCCCTTGTGGATATGTCATTTACAAATATATTCCCCCATACTTCAGGATGCCTTTGTGTTCTGTTGATGGTGTCCTTTGACATACAGAAACTTTTTAGTTTGATGTAGTCCCATGAGTTCATTTTTGCTTTTGTTTCCCTTGCTCGAGTAGATGCGTTCGGGAAGAAGTTGCTCATGTTTATATTCAGGAGATTTTTGCCAATGTAGTCTTCTAAGAGTTTTACGGTTTCATGACTTACATTCAGGTCTTTGATCCATTTTGAGTTTATTTTTGTGTATGGGGATAGACAATAATCGAGTTTCATTCTCTTGCATGTAGCTGTCCAGTTTTGCCAACACCAGTTGTTGAAGAGGCTGTCATTTCCTCATTGTATTTCAATGGCTCCTTTATCGTATATTAATTGACCATATATGGTTGGGTTTATATCAGGGCTTTCTAGTCTGTTCCGTTGGTCTATGGGTCTGTTCTTGTGCCAGTACCAAATTGTCTTGATTACTGTGGCTTTGTAATAGAGTTTGAAGCTGGGGAGCATAATCCCCCCAGCTTTATTCTTCCTTCTTAAGATTGCTTTGGCTATTTGGGGTCATTTGTGGTTCCACATGAATTGTTGAATGATTTGTCCTAGTTCATTGAAGAATGCTGTTGGTATTTTGATAGGAAATGCATTAAATCTCTAGATTGCTTTAGGCAGGATGGCCATTTTGACAGTATTAAGTCTTCCTATCCATGAGCACGGGATGTGTTTCCATTTATTGGTACCTTCTTTAATTTCTCTCATTAGTGGCTTATAGTTTTCAGAGTATAGGTCTTTCACTTTCTTGGTTAGGTTTATTCCTAGGTATTTTATTCTTTTTGATGCAACTGTGAATAGAATTTTTTCCCTGATTTCTCTTTCTGCTAGTTCATTGTTAGTGTATAGGAATGCAACAGATTTCTGTGTATTAATTTTGTATCCTGCAACTTTGCTGAATTCAGATATTAGATCTCATAGTTTTGGACTGCATTCTTTCGGGGTTTTTATGTACAATATCATTTCATCTGCAAGCAGGGACAGTTTAACGTCTTCCTTGCCAATCTGGATTCCTTTTATTTCTTTGTGTTGTCTGATGCCGTGTCGAGGACCTCCAATACTATGTTGAATAGAAGTGGTGAGAGTGGGCATCCTTGTCTTGTTCCCCATCTTAAAGGAAAAGCTTTCAGCTTCTCGCTGTTACGTATAATGTTGGCTGTGGGTTTGTCATATATGGCCTTTATTATGTTGAGGTACTTGCCCTCTATACCCATTCTGTTGAGAGTTTTTATCATGAATGGATGCTGAATTTTGTCAAATGCTTTTTCAGCATCTATGGAGATGATCATGAGGTTATTTTTCTTCTTTTTGTTGATATGGTGGATGATGTTGATGGATTTTTGAATGATGTACCATCCTTGCTTCCCTGGAATAAATCCTACTTGATCATGATGGATGATCTTTTTGATGTATTTTTGAATTCTGTTTGCTAATATTTTGTTGAGTATTTTTGCATCTATGTTCATCAGGGATATTGGTCTGTGATTTTCTTTTTTTGTTGTGTCTTTGCCTGGTTTTGGTATTAGAGTGATGGTTGCCTCACAGAATGAGTTTGGAGGTATGCCTTCTTCTTCTACTCTTTGGAAAACTTTAAGGAGGATTGGTATTAGGTCTTCACTAAATGTTTGATAAAGTTCAGCGGTAAAGCCATCTGGTTCAGAGGTTTTGTTCTTAGGAAGTTTTTTTATTTCCAATTCAATTTCATTGCTGGTAATTGATCTATTCAGATTTTCTGTTTCTTTCTGGGTCAGCCTTTGAAGGTTGTATTTTTCTAGAAAGCTGTCCATTTCTTCTAGGTTATCCAGTTTGTTAGCATATCATTTTTCATAGTAATATCTAATAATTCTTTTTATTTCTGTAGTGTCTATAGTGATTTTTCCTTTCTCATTTCTGATTCTTTTTATGAGTGTAGACTCTTTTTTCTTGATAAGTCTGGCTAGGGGTTTATCTATTTTCTTTATTTTCTTGAAGAAGCAGCTCCTGCTTTCACTGATTCTTTTTATTGTTTTATTCTTCTTGATTTTATTTATTTCTGCTCTAATCTTTATTATGTCCCTCCTTCTACTGACTTTGGGCCTCATTTGTTCTTCTTTTTCTAGTTTCATTAATTGTGAGTTTAGACTGTTCATAGGCGATCGTTATTCTTTCCTGAGGTAGGTCTGTATTGCAATATACTTTCCTCTTAGCACGGCCTTCACTGCATCCCACAGATTTTGCAGTGTTGAATTATTGTTGTCATTTGTGTCCATATATTGCTTGATCTCTGTTTTTATTTGGTCATTGATCCATTGGTTATTTAGGAGCATGTTATTAAGCCTCCACGTGTTTGTGGGATTTTCCATGTCCTTTGCATAATTTACTTCTAGTTTCATACCTTTGTGGTCTGAGAAACTGATTGGTACAATTTCTATTTTTTTGAATTTGCCAAGGCTCTTTTTGTGGCCTAGGATATGATCTATTCTTGAAAATGTTCCATGTGCACTTGAGAAGAATGTGTATTTTGCTGCTTTTGGGTGTAGAGTTCTGTAGATGTCTGTTATGTCCATCTGTTCTAATGCATTGTTCAGTGCCTCTGTTTCACTACTTATTTTCTTTCTGGTTGATCTGTCCTTTAGAGTGAGTGTAGTGTTGAAGTCTCCTAGAGTGATTGCATTACATTCTATTTCTTTTTTTAATTCTGTTAATATTTGTTTCACATGTGTCAGTGCTCCTGTGTTGGGTGCATATTTATTTATAATGGTTATATCTTCTTGTTGGATTGACCCCTTTAACATTATGTAATGTCCTTCTTTGTCTCTTTTGACTTTCTTTGTTTTGAAGTCTATTTTGTCTGATACAAGTACTGCAACTCCTGCTTTTTCTCCCTATTAGTTGCATGAAATATCTTTTTCCATCCCTTCGCTTTTAGTCTGTGTATGTCTTTGGGTTTCAAGTGAGTCTTTTGTAGGCAGCATATAGATGGGTCTTTTTTTTAATCCATTCAGTGACTCTATTTCTTTTGATTGGTGCATTTAATCCATTTACATTTAGGGTGATTATCGATGGGTATGTATTTATTGGCATTGCAGGCTTTAGATTCATGGTTACCAAAGACTCAAGGTTAACTTCCTTACTATCTAAGAGTCTAACTTAACTCACTTAATATGCTATTACAAACACAATCTAAAGGTTTTTTTTTTCTTCCTCCTTTTTCTTCTTCCTCCATTCTTTATATATTAGGTATCATATTCAGTACTCTTTGTCTATCCCTTGATTGACTTTGGAGATATTTTAATTTTGCATTTGCTTAGTAATTAGCTGTTCAACTTTCTTTACTGTGGTTTTATTACCTCTGGTGACAGCTATTAAACCTTAGGAACACTTCCATCTATAGCAGTCCCTCCAAAATACACTGTACAGATGGTTTGTGGGAGGCAAATTCTCTCAGCTTTTGCTTATCTGGAAATTGTTTAATCCCTCCTTCAAATTTAAATGATAATATTGCCTGATAAATTATTCTTGGTTCAAGGCCCTTCTGCTTCATTGCATTAAATACATCATGCCACTCCCTTCTGGCCTCTAAGGTTTCTGCTGAGAAGTCTGATGATAGCCTGATGGGCTTTTCTTTGTAAGTGATCTTATTTATCTCTCTGGCTGCTTTTAATAGTCTGTCCTTATCCTTGATCTTTGCCATTTTAATTATTATGTGTCTTGGTTTTGTCTTCCCTGGGCCCTTGTGTTGGGAGATCCGTACACCTCCATGGTGTGAGAGATTATCTCCTTCCCCAGATTGGGGGAGTTTTTAGCAATTATCTCCTCAAAGACACTTTCTATCCTTTTTTCTCTCTTCTTCTTCTGGTACCCCTATAATGCAAATATTGTTCCGTTTCAATTGGTAACACAGTTCTCTAAATATTCTTTCATTCTTAGAGATCCTTTTTTCTCTCTGTGCCTCAGCTTCTTTGGATTCCTCTTCTCTACTTTCTATTTCATTTATCATCTTCTCCACCATATCCAATCTGCTTTTAATACCCTCCATTGTGCTCTTCAATGACAGGATCTCCAACTGGAATTCATTCCTGAGTTCTTGAATATTTTTCTGTACCTCCATAAGCATGTTAATGATTTTTATTTTGAAATCCCTTTCAGGCAGATTCATGAAGTCTATTTCATTTGAATCTTTCTCAGGGGTTGTATTCATAATTTTACTTTGGACCAGGTTCCTTTGGCATTTCATATTTGTATATGGCACCCTATAGTGCCCAGAAACTCTACTCTCTGGAGCTGCTCAGCCCCTGAAGCAATGTCGGGGTTCACAGGGGAGAGATATTGGTGCCTGGGGGGAGGAAAGAGCTGTTTCATGCTTCCCCGCTGCTATGCCTGCCTCCACTGCCAGAACCAGTGGGCCGAGCACACAGGTATAAGCCTCTATGCTTTGCGTTTGTAGTTGCTGTAGATGGGGCTTCCCTCTGGCTGGCCTAACACAAGTGTAGGGTTTGCCCATTTGCAACCCAGATGGGGCTGGCTAGGTGAAAGGAACAGTAGGCTGCTTATCATGGAGGGGGTCCTTGGAGCTGTGTAGCCAGCCAGGGAGCTGGAAGTCCTGAAGATGATGAAAGTTCCCAACCTGCTGGGAAGAGTGCACCCAGACAATTTTGTCTACCTGTCCTTTTTCCTGAGCAGTAAGCTCTGTGCAATCCTTCCCCTTTAGTAGCCCTCTTGCTGTTAGGAAGTCTCCCAGACTGCCCGCCTTTCTTTTGTCCCAGAGCAGCTGGATATCGATCACTGCTTTCCACAAGTGGCTAGAATCTCAGTCTCTCCAGGTATTCTGCCTGTCTTAGCTTTCCAACCCCATAGGCACGAGAATACCATGAAAACACCATGAAATGTAGGTTTTTGCTCCCAGATCAGATCTCTGGATTTAGGTATTCAGCAGTCCCAGGCCTCTACTCCCTCCCCACTCTTTTTCTCTTCCTTCCGCTGGAAAGCTGGGGTGGTGGAAGGGCTTGGTCCCACCAGGCCACAGCTTAGGTACGTTACCCTGTTCAGTGAGGTTTATTCTTTTCTCCAGGTGTATGCAGTTTGGCGCAGTCCTCTTCCTACTGCTCTTTCAGCATTAGTTGTATCAATTATGTTTTCATATTATATGCGGTTTTAGGAGGAAGCCTCTGTCTCACCTCTCACGCTGCCATCTTTAATCCTGTCTCCTCTTTTTTCTTGGTTAATCTAGCTAAAGGGTTTTCAGTTTTGTTTATCTTTTCAAAGAACCAACTTTGGGGCTTGTTGATTCTTTTTGTGGGGGGCATTGTTTTATTATCAATTTTACATCACAGTAGTTCAGCAGTCCCCCTCACCCTCCCTCGCACAGCCCCTCCCCCTTGGTAACCACTAGTCACTTCTCAGTGTCTATGAGTCTAATGCTATTTTGTTCCTTCTGTTTTGCTTTATTTTTATACTCCACAAATAAGTGAAATCATATGGTATTTGTCTTTCTCCACCTGGCTTATTTCACTAAGCATAATACCCTCTAGCTCCATCCATGTGTTGCAAATGGTAGGATTAATTTTCTTTTTATGGCTGAATAATATTCCATCGTGTATATGTACCACATCTTCTTTATCCATTCATCTATTAATGGACACTTAGGCTGCTTCCATATTTTGGCTATTGCAAACAGTGTGGTGATAAACAAGGGTGCATATATCTTTTTGAACCAGGAATTTTGTTTCCTTCAGGTAAATTCCTAGGAGTGGAATTTCTGGGACAAATGGTATTTCTATTTTTAGTTTTCTGAGGAACCTCCATACTGCTCTCCACAGAGGTGGCACCAATTAACAGTCCCACCAACAGTGTAGGAGGGTTCCTATTTCTCTGCATCCTCGTCAGCATTTGTTGTCTCTTGTTTTTTGGACAGTGGCCATTCTAACTGGTGTGAGTTGATATCTCATTGTGGTTTTGATTTGCAGTTCCCTGATGATTAGTGATATGGAGCATCTTTTCATGTGCCTCTTGGCCATTTGTATTTCTTCTTTGCAGACCTGTTCAGGTACTCGACCTATTTTTTGATTGGGTTATTTTTTTGGGTGTTGAGGCATATGAGTTATTTATATATTTTGGATGTTGACCCCTTATAAGATGAGTCATTTACAAATATATTATCCCATCATTGATTCTTTCTATTGTTTTTAATTATCCATTTCATTTATATCTGACATAATCTTTATTATTTCTTTTTCTCTATAGAGACAGAAAGTAGGTCAGTGGTTGCCTAGTGGTTAGTGGGGATGAAGAATGACTTCAAACAGGTAGGAAGGACCATTTCAGAGTAATGAAAATGTTCTAAAATTAGACTGTGGTAATAAATGCACAATTCTGTACATTTACTAAAAATTTTTGAATTATACACTTAAAATGGGTACATTTTATGATACACAAGGTACACCTCAATAAAGCTGCTTTCTAAAAACTTCCAGCTCTGCCACTTAGTAATAAGTGATCTATGACAAAATATTTAATTTCTCTGAGCTTCTGTTTTCTCAGTCCGTTAGATGAGAATAATAGTTTTCATTGCATAAGTTTATGTTGAGGGTTAGATATCATGCATCATGTATATAGAATTGAAGATAATGTATAAGAAGTATCTAACACAACTCTTGGTGCATCATAGACTTTCAATAAATGTCAGTTACCTTTCTACTCTTGTTAAATGATGGTGGTAGTGGTGATATTGATGAGGAGGAGGAGGAAGCAGATGCTCAGGCAGATCTTTGAAGCATATGCAATCCACATTCAGCCCAGATTCAGTTGGGAGAATACTGCAGTAAGATCCAAAGTGGTGCTTGAAAAAGAAAATGGTCTATAAAATATTTCCTGTAAAGTATTTTGATTTATAAAATTATTTGAAATACAAAATAATTTTGAGGTAGAAATCAGTCCCAAAGAAAACAAATAGCATGTTTAATTCTAGTGATGGAGTTCATAGTTTGGTTCAACTCTCTAGCTTGGGGAAAGGAAAAATGTTCGGGCTTGGGCTTGATTCCATAGGACCTGAACTGTGGAAGACAATGAAGCTCTCAAAATTTTCATCTTGAAAGTACTTTCAAGACTTACATTTCCCCAAAATGGCTATCTGGGGGCCAGGATCCAGACCAGTTTTTGCACTAAAATACTCTGCTCCCTAAACAAAGTCTATAAAAGGTAGCAAAGCTCTACTCTGAGTGGTTTGGAAACTAGGCGATTGTGTGCACTCAGCCTTGGGACTGACCTTTCTTTGAAAATATCTGACAAAGAAAATTGCCAAGCATCATCTCAAGTTCCTGAAAGAGTTTCCAAAACCTGCTGATTCTACAATATTGTAGTTCTAAATAGCTTCCCATTTTGAAGTTGTTCCATTCCCCACAGAGTTACAAAGATACACAGTAAAGATGTAAAGAGAAATGGGAGGCAGATCAGCACACTAGAATGGCCCTTTTCCCAACAACTGCTTAGCAAATCTGACCACGCTTTGAAGACCTTCTACCCTTGGGCTAAGCAATAGGGAGAGAAAATAAGATACAAATTCTTATAAGATCCAAAAGTTGGAGGGAAGGAAAAGAAAGACCTGATGCTGTGTGGTGATAAAGGGAGTATATTTTTAGGGTGTCTCCCATTTGCACGCTAAATAGCACCTCAAGGACTTGCCTCTTTCCTTAGTTTGGCTTTCAGTCTTAGATATATTGCTAAACAGCTGTGACTCTGAGCACAAAACTTGAGCCTTTCTAGGTCTCTCAGGTGTTTCATATGTAAGATGGGGGAAATGATGAAATTTTTCTTACGAAGTCCTGATAAGGATTCAAGGAGGTAATACAACAACTAGAAAATACTTACTTTGGTACCTGACACATAAAAAAATTAAATTGCTGTCGAATCCAAAGTCCATCTGATAAATTTATGTCACTTCTGATGATAATGAGCATTATGTTTATGTATATTATCTCCACCACATAGCATGTATGCATTTTAAGTCTCTCACTGACTCGAAATGAAAGATTTACTACCTATGGATGGATATTTCAGAAAAGATACAGAGCAATAAAAACGATTTTTGGTGGAGGGTTGAGGGAAGCCAAGGGCCTTTCCACTTTTCTTTGGCCATCAAGAGAAACTGTGGTAAAATAGTTAGCCCCAGATGACCTGTCAAGGTCTCTATGGCCTTGCAAGGATGTGAATATATGTGATACCATTCCAAGGGAGTAAAGAATTTAGATCACCAATTCCATCTAATACAGTAGAAGAAAATAAGGAAGGGCAATAAAAACTGGAGCCTAGGTCACTAGTGTACATGGAGCAGTGGGGGTAGAGAGAGGGACAAGAATTTTAAGGAGAGTTCACATAAGACATGTAACACAAGGCACATTATAGATGTTTCTGATTTCCAAGACATGGTATTTGGAAAAATTTAGCTCTTCAATTGTTTACTTTAAAGAAGAATCTGAATCAAATCTTAAAGGACTAAGTGAGTTGGCAAGAAAACAATGAGTATTTGGTGATTTCAGTGTAATTCTTGGGGCCTTCCTAAAGCCATCTGTGAGGTGAGTCTTGACAAAGGAGCAAATTAAATGATATCATTAAGCAACATGCATATTCATGCAGACGCTGTTGTTTACACATTCTTTTCTGTCATGGCTAAATAAAGCACATGACCACTTACGTGCAAATCACCACATAATGATTCTACCACATTTCTAAATGACTGAAGGAGGCGTTACTGGCTACAGGCTTTCCAAGTCCCTAGGAATTACCGTGAGCCACCCAATAAAGGTCAGTTAGTGTGTTCCATCAGATCAAGAAATAAAAGATAGCAAGACTGTAAGCCCAGAGAGGAAGGACATCTATGAATTGCAATGGCCTGGGCAAAAGATGAATCAGAGGCCAAGTAAACCACAGAAATCAAGAGACCCCATTGACAAGAATGAGGCAAAGGGAGGATAACTGGTATTACTGAGTGTCTACAAAATATCAGGTACTATGCTAGGTGTTTTATACACATCATCTCAAGTAATTCTCTTAATAATCTTAGATATATACAGTATTTTCATCACATTTTACAGATGAATAAACTGAGACTCATCAAGCCTTGCCTTTGTGATGCCAGCTAGTATGCCATAAAACTGAGCTTAGTTCTCTGTGAATCCAAAGCCTGTATCCTTCCATCACAGCATGTTATTTCCATACAAACAGGGCCAAGGTGTTAGTGGAAATGGTCAGGCAAGCAATGCACAGTAGGTTCATGGGAAATAAGCAAAGGAAGGGTAGAGTGAGGTGCAGGTGTAAGGCATCAAATAGGAGAAGCTAGAGGAAAGATAGCACAAAGAGCAAAACAACCATAGATTGTCTTTACATCCTTCTCCCTCGAGGAAGAACAAATCCTGAGTGAGAGTGGCTGGAACTTTGAAGAGGACAAATAGAGACATAAGCCTGAGTGCTCAGGGCCACTGGATGGCCAGCTGGGCCCTGCATTCAAAGTAGTCTGCCACAGGCACTTCCCTGGTACAGCCTATTAGCACAACTGGCTTCTTTGGCCTTTCAAACTAGTGAGAGGCTTCTGTAAATATTAGGCCAGAGAGAAATGCCATGGTGTGAACTCTATGTTTGTTCCTCTGCTGGCCCAATGAACATTAATGTTTGCAGAAAAAAGCTGTTTATTACTGCTTACTCTGCTCCTCAAAGCAAAGAACACTATAAGACTGGTATTTGTATTCAGAAGTCACTGTATTGAGACACTAAGGAGAAGAGCCACAGAGCTCTTCTTTTTCTGGAAAGCCAGGGTTGCTTTTTGAGAACACCACTGAGGGAGAAAGGAAAGGAAGCCCAGTATAATACCACAAGACAGAATTTATGTAAAGTTTTGTGTGAGCCAATTTGGTGTTGGTTGGGATTCTTGAATTACAGGAATTAGCTAGATAAAGCCTTTTCTGTTTACCAGCATGGCTGACCACACGTGCAAGTGATCTGAGTTAGGGGTTTGCCAATTGATTTTAGGCATTTGCTCACTGAAACATAAAATCCCATCCTTACAATTCCATCCATCCAACTGAAAAGCACTTTGATCCCTGTTAAAATGTAAACATCCCTGGGCAGGGTAACTCTTTTATAAGTTAGCTCTTTTACCAGCTGTGCTTTTCTGGACATTTCCATCTAAATCAGGGTCAGCAAACTTTTCCTGTAAAGGACCAGCTAGTGAATACTTTTTGGTGTTGCCATGACTACTCAATTCTGCAGTTGTAAGGATAAAAGCAGCCAAAAACAGTGTGTAAACAAATGGGTGTGGCAGTACTCTGATAAAACTTTATTGACCAAAAAGAAAAAAACTGACTTGCCAAATTTTGCCAATCCCTGAACTACATACAAGTTTATGAGCAGGAAGGCTAAGATGCCTGGGCTGTAGAGGCAGGAGAAAAGAGAAAGGCTGCCCTACAAGGCATCTAAATGGTCTAAAGATGTCACAGACCATTATTGGTTCTCCAGATAACCAAATCCAAAAGAAGATTCTATCTAGAGAACATGGATTTGTCTACAAAATATTGCAGGAATATACATTTTTCTGGGAAGAAGGTCCTTATCTTTCACCAGATTTTCAAAAGAATTGATCACCTCATAATAGGTGAAATCCTATAACATAGAGGGGATCATCTTGTCCTGAAATCTCACCTTTCCCCAGCCAGCCTCTCACCTTAGTCTTCCAGTGAAGCTCAGTGACCACTGTTATGTCTGCTCACATACCTTTCTGCAATTATACTAGCAAAAAACATGTTTCACATTCTATTTCTTCTAAACTCCTTTTGGTGGCTATTTATTTATAGTAATTGCAGAAAAAGCATATATTCATCACTAAAAGGTTGAGTTTACGATTCTATCCATTCTTAACCTGATCCTGGCTAATGAAAATAAAATGATGCACTTACAGTTAATGAGCCAATTAATGTTATACCAGATACTGGGCCTATCTTTAATCCTTTTATTATGGGCATAAATTGACTCTAGATGCACTGAGATATGGTCATCAAAATCAGCCTTACTCAAAGTTACAAGAAATAGTGGAGCGAGGGGACAGGTTGAGGTTATGTTTCTGGGCAAGCTTTGGGTTCAGATCATGTAAAAAGCTTAGCAATTGTCACTCCTATCTTGAAATAATGAAAAGATGGAAAAAAAGACACTGAAATCCATAAGCTAGTAGGGACACTTAAGTGATAATCTGGCAAATTTCTGAAGGCTAAGTGCAGACGCCCTCGGGAGTGAGAAGCTTCTAGGGGCCGCAGTCATAGGCGAGCTCCTCACACTTAGGTGGGCTTTCACTCCAGGAATTTACCAGGTTCTCAAAGTTAGGATCTGAAAAAGAGCACCTCACTGTCATGGCTGATAGTAATTAACAAATAATTAGAATTATTCAAAATGTCTTTAAAAGAAGTATAAAGGACATGCCAAGAAAGGAGACAAAATGATATCACATAAAATAGTTAAAACCTGAGAAGGCAGAAAAGAGTGAGAAAAAGAAATAGAGAAAATATGAAGCTAATAGGAAACAGTTGCAAAGATGGTATCCATAATCCGACTATACAAAAAAGCAATTTAGCTGAAAAGCTTCTGTAGAGCAAAGACACCATCAGTAGAACAAAAAGACATCCTACAGTATGGGAGAATATATTCATAAATGACGTATCCGATAAGGGGCTGACATCCAAAATATATAAAGAACTCACGCACCTCAACAAACAAAAAGCAAATAATCCAATTCAGAAATGGGCAGAGGACATGAATAGACACTTCTCCAAAGAAGAAATTCAGATGGCCAACAGGCACATGAAAAGATGCTCCACATCGCTAATCATCAGAGAAATGCAGATTAAACCACAATGAGATATCACCTCACACCAGTGAGGATGGCCAACATCCAAACACAAACAACAACAAATGTTGGCGAGGATGTGGAGAAAAGGGAACCCTCCTACACTGCTGGTGGGACTGCAAATTAGTTCAACCATTGTGGAAAGCAGTATGGAGGTTCCTCAAAAAACTCAAAATAGAAATACCGTTTGACCCAGGAATTCCACTCCTAGGAATTTACCCTAAGAATGCAGCAGCCCAGTTTGAAAAAGACATATGCACCCCCATGTTTATCACAGCACTATTTACAATAGCCAAGAAATGGAAGCAACCTAAGTGTCCATCAGTAGTTGAATGGATAAAGAAGAGGTGGTACATATACACAATGGAATATTATTCAGCCATAAGAAGAAAACAAATCCTACCATTTGCAACAACATGGATGGAGCTAGAGGGTATTATGCTCAGTGAAATAAGCCAAGCCGAAAAGACAAGTATCAAATGATTTCACTCATATGTGGAGTATAAGAACAAAGAAAAAAACTGAAGGAACAAAACAGCCGCAGACTCACAGAACCCAAGAATGGACTAATAGTTACCAAAGGGAAAGGGACTGGGGAAGATGGGTGGGAAGAGAGGGATAAGGGGGAAAAGGGGGCATTACGATTAGCAGACATAATGTTGGGGGGCATGGGGAGGTCTGTACAACTCATAGAAGACAAGTAGTGATTCTATAGCATCTCACTACGCTGATGGACAGTGACTGTAATGAGGTAGGTGGGGGGGACCTGATTAAGTGGGGAGTTTAGCAACCATAATGTTGCACATGTAAT
Source organism: Smutsia gigantea (assembly GCA_032199065.1). Lineage (NCBI taxonomy): Eukaryota > Metazoa > Chordata > Mammalia > Pholidota > Manidae > Smutsia > Smutsia gigantea. The sequence continues at coordinate 21,666 of JAVSCE010021885.1, read as the reverse complement.
TGTAGATTAATGATACCAAAATAAAATTTTTAAAAAACCACACATTGTGGGCCATCAGTAGGCTCACTCTAGCTCTGTAGGAGGATATCTCTCTCCTTCCTGTTTGGGTCCTTATTCTACTTGGTCTCAATCAGATAATTTGTTTGCTCTTCAGATCTTTGCTGCCTGTTTCCCAGCTATCTTCTTACTGAGGTTATCAATTCTGCTGAAACAATCTCTCTTTCTGGTTTTGTTCATGGTTTGGGAGTAGTGATTTTTTTCCTTCCTTCCATCTTTCCTTCCTTCCTTCCTGCCTTCCTGCCTCCCTCCTTCCCTCCTTGCCTTCCCCACCTTCCCTCCATCCCCCTTCCCCTCCCTCCCTCCCTTCTTTCTTTCTTTCTCTCTTTCTTTTTTTTCTTTCTTCCTTCTTTCTTTCCTTCTCTCTCTCTTTCCTTCTTTTCTTTTTTTCTGGTGTGGGTTGGTAGGAAGAAACATGGGTATTATTTTGGTCCTAAAGGCATAGCTCAAGTTTCTTACACTATAAAGCTAAACAGCTTCATAAAACATCACAAAAACATCCTTGCCTCATCTACTGAAAGCCTGTAAATAACAGATGAGGCCACGGGAATCCCACCCCCACCCCCACCAAAACATACAAGTATCCTTTTATAATACTATTTCCAGAGGTTAGCACCCACACCCAAATATAACACACTACTGAATGCTATAGTTGCATTGCGGAGACATGGTTTTATGGGTGGTGATGCAAGCTGACATCACAGCACACTGTCCTTTACCTGAGAAAGCCATTTCCCATCACCAAAAGAGGCTACCTTTCCAGAAAGCCATAAAGTCTCTGACCACCCACGGTGTATCCCCAAAACGGATGGACTATTTTTTTTTTCACTCTTTGGGTCACCACTGTCTAACTATAAAAGTCAACATAAAGCTCTGGTATTTATGGTCCTGCTCATTCTAATCCACAGCCAAAGGGCTAATGGCCCTAGGGGAGAGGGGAATGGAATGACCTTGAAAATAAAACTTTTCTCAGGTGCAGACCTTCCCATACTTTGGATCTTCTCTGCATTGTAAACACCCAGATTAAAGGACATAGTCTGCAATAGGAAATGGATACCCTGTGGAAAATTCCTTAATTCCCAGACCAGTTGGGTAAAATAAGAATTAACCAACATAACCACTTACCCAAAGTCTTGGAAATTTTGTCCACAAAGACTTCCAATCTTTTTTTGCATCATTTAGTCCCATGCTTCAGCCTCAATGCCGTTGTAACCTCTGAGATCAATCAGAACCCATTCACGGAGAATTTAAGAAACTCCTAACCAATATTCCCTGCTGCAGACCCTCCTCTGACATAAGACTGTTTCTTTAATTTTGTCCTCCTGAGAAACACTGTCTTATTTTCTTATTCCAATAACTGGATCCTTTTTATATGCCTCTCTTGACCAGTACCCAAGGTTCCCAGGAGTATCTCCCTGTTACCTACAACTGTACTGTCCCCATGTTCTATATGCTTATTCTGTACCTACTCTTAAGAACCTCCAGGATCACTTTCTGTTTCCCAATAGGCCTGTTTGGACTCTAGGCCTCAACCCTCCTCATTCTGGCTTATCTCGCTATTATCCAAGATCCAGTTCAGACAGTCCAGAAAATCTCAGAATAACTAGGATCTCAACTGAGAGTGCCCATAAACCATAGCTAATCTTGCTCATAATTAGTGCCCAGTGAGCTACATTGGCCATCTGACTGCCTTCCAAGTGAGGTGGAGGAAGGGGTATGGGGACTGGTTGGGATAGCCAACAAGGAAACCTTCTGCTTGTGGCAAGAAGACAACAACTCTGTCCTTGACTCTTTTATCAATAACTTAAGGCTTGTTTTCATGACTCCTGGTTATAAACCTGGAGGCCATGCCCCACAGATAACATGGCCTTGACCCTATATACAGAATCCTGTCATGTATTTTGGGACAGTAGTGATTCTCTAGAAGGACCTGAGCACCAAAGGTAATGACATGTCTTCATTGTCCAGGTTCTGCTTGGTCTATTCAATCTCCAGCCACTCTAGTCGGATTTTATCACTTCACTCTGTCACTGTGGCACTCTCAGCCTAAAGATCACTGTAGCCATTTACCTGTGTGGATCCTGCTCTAAGGTGTGAACGTCCAGAGAATTTGTCACATATCTGATTGATGCCCAAAATTATCAGTGACTCACTTTTGACACAGGGCCAGAAACATGTCTTTCTGAGGGACTCAGGCACATCCTTTGGTCCAACAGAAACCCAGCCTTTTGTTTCTCAGAAGGCTGAAATGCTAACATAAAGATTCACAACCCAAAGGTTCAAATATGAAACACTGATATAAAAACTCATAACCCCTGTATTCACTCATTCATTCATGCATTCATTCATCCAACAAATATTATTAAACATCTAATAAGTGCCATTCAGTGGGGATTGAGCAGGAAATAAAACACAAGGCCCCCATGGTCATAAAGCTCAGACTATAGCAAAGGTAGACAGACATTAAACAAATGAAATTAATCAATATCATATTGCAATGGGTGCTATAGAAAAACATAGAACACGTAAGAGGAATGGTGTGCTATGAGAAGGGGTGCAATTTTAAATAGGGTAGTCAGGGTAGGCCTCACTAATATATGGTATTCAAGCAAAGACCTGAAGATCAGAGAGTGAACCACATGGATATCTGAGGGGAAAGAGCCTTCCTAGCAATGGGTACAGCCAGGACAAAAAACCTGGAGCAGGGATGTGTTTGATATATTTTAAAAACAGCAAGGAGGCCAGTGTGGCTGATAGGGTATGAATTAAGTGGGGAGTAGTGAAAGGATGAGATAGAACTAGAAGCCCAATCATAGTCCATTGTGAGGACTTTTGATTTGACTGTGAGTGAGATAGGAAGCAATGGGGTTTTGAGCAGAGAAGCGACAGGAGTTGACTTACATTTTAACAATACTGCTCTAGCTGCTACATGAATCCTAGACTGAAGGGGGCAACGGAGAAGCCATGAGACCGGTAAGATTACTCTAGTCCAGGTGGGAGGGGACAGTAGCTCAGACCAGACCAGGGAGATGGCTTTGGGAAGGTTGTCAAAGGTCATTGCCTCTGCCAACTAGCACTCTACAATCTCTGAGGCTACCTTTGCTGATCTTACTGCTGCTTAAGTTTATAAAATCCATCGTTGTTTGCTGCTCTCTTCCAGCCCAACCAACTAGACTTCATGTCTTTGCTAATCCAGTCTCAGCCTAATTCTAGACGCTTCAGAACTGGTACCTGTTTATGCCTGGAGACTGATATGCTACAGTAGTGCTCCTTTAGCCAGGAAACCAGAACTTCACTTGCCTTCATGAGCCAGAGAACAACCATGAGGCATTAGGTGTTGGCTGACAGAACCTCAAGACGCCGCCCCTACTCTCACAGCACAGCTGAGCGTCATTGCCCTCATTAGCCCTAAATAGAGAAGCTATACTATTTTAATATTGTTTTGAGTGTTTATTATGTGGCAAGCATTGGGCAGAACTCTCTACAGATTATTTCATTTAAACCTTTCAACAAAGTTATGCGACAGATTGTTATTGCACCCTTGGTGATGGTCAGTTTTATGTGTCAACTTGACTAGGCTATAGTATTCAGTTATTTAATCAAACCCTAATCTAGGTGTTACTGTAAAGGTATTTTGTAGATACGGTTAACGTATATAACCAATGGACTTTAAGTAAAGGAGGTTGTTCTTCATAATGTGGGTGGACTTTGTCCAATCAGTTGGAAGGCCTTAACAGAACAACTGAGTTTTCCCAGAGGAAAAGAAATTCTGCTTCAAGACTGCAGCATCAACTCCTGCCTGTTTCTAGCCTGCCAGCCTGTTCTACAGATTTCAGACGTGCCAGCCCCCACAATCAAGTGAACCGATTCCTTGAAATATATATATATCCTACTCGTTCTGTTTCTCTGGAGAACACTGACTGATAGACCAGTTTGACAGATGAATAATAAGACTCAAAATAGTTAAGCAAGTTGCTCAAGGTCACAACAGCTACTAAGTAAAGAATTGGACCCGAGTAGACTGATTCCAAATGACACATCCCATCTCCTGCTTCCTCTAATGTCTGAATCCCTCTTTTAAAATGTCTGATCCTGAGAAATCTCATAGGAGTACTTCAAAGGTCTGTGTACTTATTATAACATTAATAGCTTATTATCATATACTCATTATGTTTATATACTTTTTACTTATTATTAGTGATAGTTATAACTATCATTTACTGAATCATTCCTACATGCCAGGCATTGTGTTGAACGTTTTACCCACATTATTTGTCTTATGTAATCCTCACAACAACCATATAAGATAGTTTATATTACCATCATTTTATAGATGGTGAATATGAGGATCAGAGATGTTAAGTATCTTCTCCAAAGTCACATAGCTAGTAAAAGGCAGAACTAGGATTCAGTGTCATTGCTCTGGCCTGACTTTTCCTGAACTAGTGTGAGTAGAACACAGGGATTACCCAGACTTAAACTCTAAGGAGCCATTGTTAACTCATTGATTCAACTGATTATTTGACCTGTAGGGTTATCTCTGCTTGCTTAGGGTCCTTGTCTCCTGACCCACTTCCAGAACCAACGAAATGTCTAGAATGGTCCCTAAAAGTACTGAATCTGTCATTTCTGCTTTGGATTAAATAGCAACCATTGCTGGGAACTGACCTAGGTAGGCATGATTTATGAGGTCAATGGCTCTGATAAAGTGAAGGGATGAGATAGAACTAGAAGTAATAGAGAGGTCAAGTCTTCTGAGTTCATGAAATAAGCTTTGAAGTCAGAACACTTAGGTTCAAATTCCTGCTCTTTGACCTTGAGCAGATCAGCTAACTTTTCTGAACCTTAGCTTCTTTGTCTGTAAAATGGAAATGATTATTTCTATGGGACTGTTTTCAGGATTATAAAGGTACCATTAGGAAAACATGTGAACTATATTCAACCAGTTAGAGAGAACCTTCAATTCTGGGAGCCCTGACTGGGCTCTAAACTGGAGGGAACTGCTCAAGCACAAAGACAGCCATGTCTGTATAATTCACTGAGTACATCTTGTACTCAGTAAGTGGCGTTTTAAAGCCAACTAGGCCAGAAGCAGTTAAAGAAACAAATGTTGTAATTTTGACCATCATGCCAACACTGTTAGTTCAATTCAACTCTCATTTTCTGAGCTCCAACTCTGTGTCAGATCTTGTGCTAGGTATTGGGGTTATAAGGAAGAATAAGGTATCATCTTGCACTCAGTTGGCTCCTCATCTAATGGGTTTGTATCTGTGAGAGGGTGAGAAGAGATAGAGAAGAGTATTTTACTTAGCTGATACTTACATGGCACTTATTTTGTGCCAGGTACTCTTTTAACCACTCATTAAAGTCTTATATCAACCCAATGAAGTAGTTACTATTATTATTATCCCTATTTAACAAATGAGTAAACTGAGACATAGAAACACCAAGAATAATTTGACCAAGGTCACACTGCTAATAAACAGCAGAACCAGGATTTGAATATACGCCACTATAGTACTGTACTCCAATGACACTTCCTTTTTACCTATACACTGATGGTTGGAAACCTTCCAGGGATGACTGGGAGAGCTCCAAAAGGCTCCAGAAACTCTAGAGGATTGGTGCATGCTGCTATCCTCTAAGAAGTGGACAAATTCCATGATCACAAAGCAGAGGATAACCAGAGCATCAAATAATGAATTTTGGTGTAATTACTCAAGAATAGGCAAAAATATGGGAATTTATTTCTGTATTAATTATCTTTTGCTGCATTAATAATTACCCCAAGACTCAGCAGCTTAAAATAACACTTTTTATCTCATAGTTTCTGTAGATCAGGAATTTGCACATAGCTTAGCTAGATGACTCTGGCTCCAGGTCTTTCATGACAACACAGTCAAATTGTCATCCAGGGCTGCATTCTCATATGAAGGTTTGAATGGTGGGGGGATGTTTCTGAACTCACTCATGTGGTTGAAGATTCAGGTCCTCACAAGCCATTAATCAGAGAGCTTGAGTCTTCACTAGATGTTTACTTCAATTCCTTCCTGGGCCTCTCCTATAGGGCAACTCACAATATGGCAGCTGGCTTTCCTCAAAGTGAGTAAGCAAAAGAGATAGAGAGAGTAAGCTTCCAAGACAGAAGCCACATCTTTTCATAACCTAGTCTAGGAAAGTGACATCCCTTTACTTCTGACATGTTCTATTTGTTAAAAGAGAGTTAATAAGTTCAGTGTATACCTAAAGGGAGAAGACCACACATGACGTGAGTATCAGGCGTTGAGGATCTTTGGGAGCCATCTTAAAAACTGTCTCACATAGTCTCAAACATCAGTTTGACTTTTTGCCTTCAGGTACAGGAGTATCCTGCACCATTGAATTTAGAAGAAAACCCCTTATTTCTAGTTTTTGCCAGGCAGCCTTTTAAAAAGTGCTGTAAAACCAGACTGTTCCTTCCTTAACTCATCACAATTCTGTTCCATCCTTAAGAAGATACCTCTTGGCTCAGCTCCAGGAGGACTTCCTTAACTAACATTGATTGGCATAGGAGATTTTCTTGCCTGAGCCCCAAGTCAGCTGCTTTAAGACACACATATAGGTAAATCGTATCAGGCTTTGAGAAAGAATTTGGAATAGGGAAGACTGATGACACATTTTCCCTGCCTCAAGTAGAAGCAGGTATACCCACAGGTCTCTAAGCATGTATTAAATGTAATTAATGCTTGTGAAAACAGGGTTACACTCACTGGCAGAAAGAACAAAGTAGGGTGGGTTATCCCCTAAGACAAGTGCTTACTTCAGTAAGCTCCATTTCACAGATGAGGAAACTGAGTCCCACAGAGATGATATAACATTTTTTGGGACTATATTGAGAATAAATGGAGGAGCCAGGACCTAGACTGTTTTACTCCAGATTCTGAGTTCTAAACCAATAGGCAGGCCTCACTAAGGGACAGATACCATCCTAGAGACTTGACAAATTATCAAAAATCACATCACTGTTGGTAATCAGACTGCACCTTGCTAAGGTGAAAAAGTATGCATAGTAGGAAGATTTTTTAGCATTCATGGTTGAAAAATAAATCAGGGCATTCTAGTTCACCAGACCATCCCTGTACTCATCCACAGCTTGTAATTCCTGATCATTCTTGAATTGAAGATCCAATCTATGTGGAGAAAGAAGGAAGGGTGATCAGGAAGAGGCAAGACAGATGGGCAGATGGCTGGAGGAGTGGCTGGCCGTGTGGGAGAATACAAGGACTGTTGCCTGCTGCATCCCAAGAAGATTCGGTGTCCATCAAGGAGAGGAAATAATTGGAAAGCACTTCACAGCGCAACACACCAAATGGAATAAGAGCCTATTCATCCACTTGGAGCAAGAAAAAAGTTAACAGTGCCCACTCCCTGTGTGGGTGTTCTTGGCCTTTTCCAGAAAGGTGTGTGTTTAAAAAAAGATTAGTACAATAGGGCACAAACAGTCCTATTGAAAACAGCCGCCTGCATAGACTTGGCAGATTTGTGCTGTGGAACAGTTCCTTCTGACATTTAAAATGTGGCAAAACGACTTAAATTCAATTTAAAAATAAGTTTTCTATAGCCCCTTATTTTCTTCTTCTAAGCATGAGTTCAATGAAGATAGCATCATGATTTTTACAGGATGCCCTTCAGAATGAATGCTTGCCAAACAGAAGAACATGTGGCCCTAAGGGTTGACAAGCTGATGAGGCTGCAGTGATTCCTAGGCTTGTGCCTGAGAAGACTATTCTCTCAAGAGAGAAAGCCTGTGGGTGGAATTTGGATTGGGGCTGGGACTGGAATGCAGCTCCAAACCCCTGCATCCAAGTTCACAAAAGAAACGTTAAAGCTGAGATCTTCCCTCTGATAAAGAGTGATTCATTTTAATCAACAAATGGCAAAGAGTAAAGGGAACAGAGAGGGACACTTTCTGTAATGTCACTAAGGGACTGATGATTTGGGATTGCATCAGTGGTTGACTTTGGTGAAAAGGACTGCAAAACTCTGGTTGAATAGGTCATGTTGCATAGCTTACTGGCTTGTTCTTGCTCCACGACATAAAGATTTGAAACGCTTCTTGAAGAACTCACTAGGCAGACTTCTTTTTTCCCCAGTGAGATACTGCCTCAAAAACACCCATCCATATCCTCCAAACTGTCCCCTCACCTTCTTCCTGATGCTTTCTGCTTAGAACTGTGGCCTGGAGCTACAGAACATACTGTCATTGTATAATAAATATTTCCTTGCTTTGAATACTGCAGAGTGAAATTCTACTCTTCTCTCCAAACTTCTGCCTCTGTCAGTCCCCTTAACAACACATTCACAAAGGAAGTGGAGTTGATGTGCTTGTTGGTCAAAACCTGCAACATAGATTGTGTCACAGTAGATATAGTGATTTTTCCAGAACCCATTCATAACACTCTCTCACTTGTACTTCTAGAAAGGGTCTATATTGTTGGTGCAAATTCAGTCATCCTCTTCTTCTGTCCCTTAATCTTCCTTACCTTCCTTCCTCAGGAACAAATTTGGCATTCTTTTTGTCTACTCTGTGCTACTCCCTGTAGCTGGTTGGGTCAGTGGACTCAGGACCCTTCTTGAGATCTGGTTTCTCTCTCTTACACTTATTCTCCACTTACCTCTGTCCCAAGCAGGCACATCTGAGTACACAGGTCCTAAGATTAGGAACAAGGAGTAGAGAGAGTAAGAGACTCCATTAAGCCTCCAGTTTAAGCTCCATCATACAGTTTCACTAAAGGATTACTGAGTACTGGCTCAGCCATCAGTGAAGTAGTAATTAGATTCTCATTTGTTATTGTACTTTGCACACAGCTTCTTTGATACAGATCCTTACAAGAAGGAGGAGTCATTAAGAGGGCAAGAACCAAGAATTTTAGAGTCCTGGGCTATGATACCAACCCGAGACTAGCAAAACCATACATAACTACTGTTCTAGCATAGGAAATAAATTTTGGCTGGATTACTAAAATAGACATGGGTCTATTCCTCCTACCTCCATTTTTACCTTTCTCTGCCCATCCTTTTAATTATAGTTAGGGTGAACTACCTAATTGGAAGTTACTCCTTTTCTTAAAACCATTTATTCATTTGTTTATCCTTAACATGACTTCAAAGGCTCTCGCTAATCTGGCCCTGGTAATTGTGAATGAGTGGTTCTCAAAATCTGTATCAACAAGAATCAGTTGGTATGCTTATCCTAGCCCAGAAATAGATTCAATAAATCTAGTGAAAGGCCTGAAATCTGCAATAGGACAAATGCGTTAGGTTATTCTGACACACATAATTGGAGTACAACACACTGAAAGGCACTTCCTTGTGGTGGTATGGACTAACCTTCTCTCATGATCTTGTTCTCCTCAGCTGACTTCCACTACTCATCCTGAAATAATGTGTTCATAGACTCCCAAAATCTTGAATTGGAATTAACCTTAAAGGTCATTGCAGTGCCTTCCACACTCTGTGTAGGCATCCCCTCCCCAGCCCTCTCAAGGTGGATCTCCAGTCTCTACATCTGATCCCACTGTTGAATGGCTCTAAAAGGTCCAAATTTCATCCCATGAGAGAAACATCTGGGGGGAAGTGGAAAGAGCACTGGATCCTTAATAGAATTTAGATCCTGACTGCTACTTTTTAGCCATGTGGTCTTAAGTAAATCTCTTGATCTAATGCAACTCCGTTTCCTCTTCTGTAGAAAGGTGCTAATGTGAAAGGCACTACAGTATAACAGTTAAGAGTATGGGCTGGAGCTCAGAACTGAAAGGAACCAAACCTTGCTTCTGCTGGTTGCTAGATGTGTGATCTAAGACATGTTACTCAACCCCCTGTTGTCCAGTGGTCAAAATGCTTCTTAAAATATGACATCAGAACCAAATGTTACCAAAGGATTGGCTGGGCCGATATACCACTTCTGTTCTGTATAGTACATTTTTGTCAATGTAGCCTATGTTTCTATTAGCATGGTTGATCAGAGTTGATTCATATTGAGCATATAATCAAATAATCCTCTAGGATTTACACATAAAACTCCTGTTGGACCAGATCTTCTGCACCCTACATTTGTACAGCTGATTTTAATCCCAACGGTTAGGACTTGAAATTTATACATATTAAGTGGCCTATTATCATTTTTACCCCATCTTTCAAGGCTATAAAAACTTTTAATAGCTACAGAGTTAATAGGCACACTGTCTACACATTCAACCATTTCATTGATTAAAAAACAATGAATAGAACCCCATTAGAAATTTCCTTTCTGCTTGACATTAATTCAACCAATTAGTATGTTTGCACTGGAGTTATTCAACTAGTTATGGAACCACCTAACACTACTGCCATACAGCTCACATTCCAGGTACCCAAACAATAATAGCTCATGCTTACTGTTGAATTACTAGATATTACTTTAAAGTCCTTAAGTCTTGTTCCAGAAATTTTACATGTATAAACATATCTTACTCTCACAACAATCCTATAAAATAAATGTTATTCTATTTTGATTTTAATGATCAGAAAACTGGGAACTGAGAGATGATGTCAATTGCCTGAGATCTCACAGCTAGTAAGTGGTAGGGCTCTAATTGTAAACCTGAAGCCTAGTGCTAGAACTCACATACAATCACTGTGATATTCCTTTGCTTGTTATTGAACAAATGAGATGGACCTAACTAGCTGTAACTTAACCCTTGGTGAAGCTATACTGAGCCCTCGTGATCACCACTAGCTTTTCTTAGTGTTGGCACCCATTTCTTTACAAATCCACTAGATATTTCCACTAAGGACCAATGTCAGCATCACTGGCCTATAATTTCTAAGATCGGACTCCCTCCTTTATAAAAAATCAAACTAGCATTACTTTCGTAATTGCATTCTGTCAGAGTCCCCTCTCATTGGGCTAATATGGTATTTCTCTGACCTATGACTAAGCACTCTGCTTGCATATCATAATTAAAAGTCAACGTCTTGAATTTCATTAAATATTTAATGAGTGTCCTTGGCAGAAAAGCAGAAAGCCTAGCTAAAATCTCAAAAATGTCTCTTTAAACCCATTCACTGGGAAAGAAAATGAAGCAGAAGACAAAGTTTATATTCCAAGCAGACACTGGTAATTATCACATTGGACCACGCATCTGTCTAGCCACCATCTGTTCACAAGATGAAATTAAAACTGTTGGTATGCTGGCTTACTATTCCTGTTAGTTACAGTCTCCTCCTTTGTGCCTTCAGGTAGGGATGCTCTGCGTTGGTATTTCATTTCACTGACATTTTGAGAAAATAGAGTGACCCTTCTGTTTTTATTTCCTTGTCCCTAATAGGGTCTGTTACCAGATTGCCCCCAGAGAAAATTATTTATCGCTATCTCCTTTTATTGTTTTTCTTTTTATCTTTCTGCTAACTTTCTATGGAGAAACTTTATGTGAGCACTTGATTGGGAGGAGGGTGGGAAAGTGGGAAGAAAGAAAATTGCTGGCTTTTAGTCTTGGATCTGCAGTTTTTTGGTCAAAATTGTTCAAGATCCTATCAGTTTTATGGGAAATTATTAGCCCCCCAAATTGGAAAAATAAATCCTCAAAAAAATTTAGATTATTTTTCAACTTGTGTACTGTAGACCATGAGGTCAGAGTTAATTTTTTTAAGTATATGGTGGAGAGAGGAGGTTGTATGCTCAAACAGGTTTTGGGAAATTTTTATACCATATTTTCTACATAAGTAGGCATTATTTACAATTGCAATCAATTTTAATAATTTCAATTATTTATAATTTCAATTTAGCAAATGTTTATTGAGTACCTACTGTGTTTTAGGCACCACTGCAGGATCTGGAGATAGAATGGTGAATAAGGCAGATGGGGCCCCTGCCTTCAATAAATGAACATCCTAGTTGAAAAGACAGGAAATATACAAGTCAATTAATAAATAAATGAGGTAATCATAGATATTAATAAATGCTTTGAATTAAATAAAACAAAGGGATGAGACTGAGCACAGTAGGAGGATGTGTTGGAACCACTTTAGACAGAATCATCAGGGAAGGGCTCTCCTAGGAGGTAATATTTGATCTGATACTAACAGGCTATTCCATTGGAATAGCAAGGGAAGAGTTAGGCATAGAGAATGGTGAATACTGGAAATGCCCTGAGGCAGAAGAGAGTTTAGTGTGTTTGAGGAATAGCAAGGAAGCTGATGTCACCGGAGTGGAGTGTGAAGAGGAAGAGGGTTACCAGCTGATGCTAAAAAGGAAAGCAAAGACCAGCTCATGTAGGGCTTTGTAAACTATGGCAGGGATTAATATGTTTTGAGCAGGAAAGTGGCTTAACTCAATTTACATCAAGACTTTAAGAAGTCCCACCTTAAAGAAATCTGCTTAGCATTTTTAATCTAGTAGTTCCCATGCACATTTGATCACTAAAGACTTTTATCCCTATAGAACACATTTTAATATCTTGCATAATAGTACCCCATAGCACACCATTTTAGGAAATACTTCAGATAAATTTGTGAGTGAAATATCCATTTTTTACTTTATGGGATGTTTGAGGATGTGCTGAAAATACAAATATACAGACAAATGCAGGCAGACAGATGATATAGACAAATACAGGCCTTCTTATCCTAGTTATAGACAGGGTACTGAGTAGATCACAGAGTTGGACTGGGTATGGGGAAGAGGGATGTTAGAGCTCTTATATTATTACAAAATAACCACATTTTCTCCTCTCAAACACTGATTCTGATTGCTGTCAGGAGGACTTCTATTTTTCCTGTCTTCTCTTCAACCTTTCCTAATAGAGGGTTCTGGATGAAAAGCAGTTGGACCAGGGCAATGTTTGTGTGGTTCACTTTAAGAAATGAATCAGTAATGCATAATTATTTCTTATAATATGCATCTTTCAAAATAGGAAAGGAGAGGTGGGGAAGTGAGTAAGAGTAGACAGCTGAGTAGTAGGTGAGAGAAAGAGGATGTTCAACTTGAATCTATGGGGTGCACAGCACAATGAATACCAGGGCCTTTCCACAAGATATGTCATCCCTTTTCCTTGTGGGATATCGGAAGGGTGATGACAAGATGAACTTGAGGGGAAGAATGAGGAACTGATGGGAGACAGGCTAGTGGAGTGGTTAAGAGCATGGGCTTTGAAATCAGGCTTGGGTTCCAGACCCAACTCTGCCATTTACTACCTGGGTGGCTTTAGACAAGTTATTTAATGTCTCTGAGACTTGGTTTCCTCATCTATAAAGTGAAGATGATGATAGTATCTAGCTAATAAGACTATTGGGGGGATTAAATGAGATTATATATGTAAAGAACTAAGTACAGAGCCTGATATATTATGCATTAATAAGATGTTTCTGTTGTCAAATTTATTAACCTCTAGGCCTTTGGAAAAAATAGGAATGGAAATGTAGTTCAGTGCTGTCCAATGGAAGTGTTTTTTTGTACTTATTTTTATTTTTATTTTTTATTAACATATTATTGATATACACTCTTATTAACATTTCACATGAAAAAACAATGTGGTTACTACATTCACCCATATTATCATGTCCCCCCCATACCCCACTGCAGTCACTGCCCATCAGTTTAGTAACATGCCACCGAGTCACTATTTCCCTTCTCAGTGCTACATTGTCTTCCCCATGATCCACCCCCACACCATGTGTGCCAGTCATAATACCTCTCAATCCCCTTCCCCCTGCCGTCCCACCCGCCCTCCTCCAGCCCTCCCTTTTGGTAACCACTAGTCCCTTCTTGGAGTCTGTGAGTCTCCTGCTGTTTTGTTCCTTCAGTTTTGCTTCGTTGTTATACTCCACAAATGAGGGAAATCATTTGGTATTTGTCTTTCTTTGCCTGGCTTATTTCACTGAGCATTAATACCCTCTAGCTCCATCCATGCTGTTGCAAATGGTAGGATTTGCCTTCTTCTTATGGCTGAATAATATTCCATTGTGTATATGTACCACCGCTTCTTTATCCATTCATCTACTGAGGGATACTTAGGTTGCTTCCATTTCTTGGCTATTGTAAATAATGCTGCAATAAATATAGGGTGCATATATCTTTTTGAATCTAAGAAATTATATTCTTTGGGTAAATTCCTAGGAGTGGAATTCCTGGGTCAAATGGTATTTCTATTTTTAGTTTTCAGAGGAACCTCCATATTGCTTTCCACAATGGTTGAACTAGCTTACATTCCCATCAGCAGTGTAGGAGGGTTCCCCTTTCTCTGCATCCTTGCCAGCATTTGTTGTTCTTAGTCTTTTTGATACTAGCCATCCTAACTGGTGTGAGGTTATATCTCATTGTCATTTTTATTTGCTTTTTCCTGATAACTAGTGATGTGGAACATCTTTTTACATGCCTGTTGGCCATCTGAATTTCTTCTTTGCAGAATTCTCTGTTCATATCCTCCGCCCAGTCTTTAATCAGGCTATTTGCTTTTAGGGTGTTGAGGCGTGTGAGTTCTTTATATATTTTGGATGTTAACCCCTTGTTGGATATGTCATTTACATATATATTCTCCTATACTGTAGGATGCCTTTTTGTTCTGTTGATGGTGTCTTTTGCTGTACAGAAGATTTTAGTTTGATGTAGTCTCATGTGTTCATTTTTGCTTTTGTTTCCCTTGCTTGAGGAGATGATTTCAGAAAAAAGTTGCTCATACTTATATTCAGGAGATTTTTGCCTATGTTGTCTTCTAAGAGTTTTATGGTTTCATGACTTACGTTCAGGTCTTTGATCCATTTCGATTTTACATTTGTCTATGGGGTTAAACAATAATCCAGTTTCATTCTCTTGCATGTAACTGTCCAGTTTTGCCAACACCAGCTGTTGAAGAGGCTGTCATTTCCCCATTGTATGTCCGTGGCTCCTTTATCATATATTAATTGACCATAGATGGTTGGGTTTATATCAGGGCTCTCTAGTCTGTTCCATTGGTCTATGTGTCTGTTCTTGTGCCAGTACCAAATTGTCTTGATAACTGTGGCTTTGTAGTACAGCTTGAAGTTGGGGAGCGTAATCCCCCCAGCTTTATTCTTCCTTCTCAGGATTGCGTTGGCTATTCGGGATCTTTTGGGGTTCCATATGAATTTTAGAACTATTTGCTCTAGTTTGTTGAAGAATGCTGTTGGTATTTTGATAGGGATTGCATTGAATCTGTAGATTGCTTTAGACAGGATGGCCATTTTGACAATATTAATTCTTCCTATCCATGAGCACGGGATGAGTTTCCATTTATTGGTATCTCCTTTAATTTCTCTCATGAGTGTCTTGTAGTTTTAAGAGTATAGGTCTTTCACTTCCTTCATTAGGTTTATTCCTAGGTATTTTATTCTTTTTGATGTAATTGTGAATGGAATTGATTTCCTGATTTCTCTTTCTGCTAGTTCATCATTAGTGTATAGGAATGCAACAGATTTCCTTGTATTAATTTTTTATCCTGCAACTTTGCTGAATTTAGATATTAGATCTAGTAGTTTTGGAGTGGATTCTTTAGGGCTTTCTATGTACAATATCATGTCATCTGCAAACAGTGACAGTTTGACTTCTTCCTTACCAATATGGATACCTTTTATTTCTTTGTGTTGTCTGATTGCCGTGTCAAGGACCTCCAGTACTATGTTGAATAGAAGTGGTGAGAGTGGGTATCCTTGTCTTGTTCCCGGTATTAAAGGAAAAGCTTTCACCTTCTTGCTGTTAAGTATAATGTTGGCTGTGGGTTTGTCATATATGGCCTTTATTATGTTGAGGTACTTGCCCTCTATACCCATTTTGTTGCGAGTTTTTATCATGAATGGATGTTGAATTTTGTCAAATGCTTTTTCAGCATCTAAGGTTTTTGTCCTTTTTGTTGATATGGTGGATGATGTTGATGGATTTTCGAATGTTGTACCATCCTTACATCCCTGGAATAAATCCTACTTGATCATGATGGATGATCTTTTTGATGTATTTTTAATTCAGTTTGCTAATATTTTGTTGAGTATTTTTGCATTTATGTTCATCAGGGATATTGGTCTGTAATTTTCTTTTTTTGTGGTGTCTTTGCCTGGTTTTGGTATTAGGATGATGCTGTCCTCATAGAATGAGTGTGGAAGTATTCCCTCCTCTTCTACTTTTTGGAACACATTAGGTCTTCTCTAAATGTTTGATAAAATTCAGTGGTGAATCCATCTGGTCCAGGGGTTTTGTTCTTAGATAGTTTTTTGGTTACCAGTTCAATTTCGTTGCTGATAATTGGTCTGTTCAGATTTTCTGTTTCTTCCTGGGTCAGCCGTGGGAGGTTGTATTTTTCTAGAAAGGTATCCATTTCTTCTAGGTTATCCAGTTTGTTAGCATATAATTTTTCATAGTATTCTCTCATAATTCTCTGTATTTCTGTGGTGTCTGTAGTGATTTTTCATTTCTCATTTCTGATTCTGTTTATGTGTGTAGACCCTCTTTTTTTCTTGATAATTCTGGCTAGGGATTTATCTATTTTGTTTATTTTCTTCAAGAACCAGCTCCTGCTTTCACTGATTCTTTCTATTGTTTTACTCTTCTTGATTTCATTTATTTACCCTCTAATCTTTATTATGTCCCTCCTTCTACTGACTTTGGGCCTCATTTATTCTTTTTTCTAGTTTTATTAATTGTGAATTTAGACTGTTTATTTGGGATTGTTCTTCCTTCTTTCAGTAGGCCTGAATTGCTATATACTTTGCTGCATCCACAGAAGTTTTGGCATTGAGCTGCTGTCTTCATTTGTTTCCATATATTGCTTGATCTGTTTTTATTTGGTCATTGATCCATTGATTATTTAGGAGCATGTTGTTAAGCCTCCATGTGTTTGTGATCCTTTTTGTTCTCCATGTACAATTAATTTCAAGTTTCATACCTTTGTTGTCTGAGAAGGTGCTTGGTACAATTTCAGTCTTTTTGAATTACTGAGGCTCTTTCTGTGGCCTAGTATATGATCTATTCTTGAAAATGTTCCATGTGCACTTGAGAAAAATGTGTATACTGCTGCTTTTTGGTGGAGAGTTCTGTAGATGTCTTTTAGGTCCATCTATTTAATGTGTTGTTCAGTGCTTCTCTCTCCTTACTTATTTTCTGTCTGGTTGATCTGTCCTTTAGAGTGAGTAGAGTGTTGAAGTCTCCTAGAAGGAATGCATTGCATTCTATTTCCCCTTTTAATTCTGTTAGTATTTCCTTCACGTATGTAGGTGCTCCTGTGTTGGGTGCATAGATATTTATAATGGTTATATCCAAAGGTTGGAATGACCCCTTTATCATTACGTAATGTTCTTCTTTGTCTCTTGTGACTTTCTTTGTTTTGAAGTCTATTTTGTCTGATACAAGTACTGCAACACCTGCTTTTTTCTCCCTATTAGTTGCATGAAATATCTTTTTCCTTCCCTTCACTTTTAGTCTGTGTATGACTTTTGTTTTGAAGTAGGCAGCATATAAAGGGTTCTTATTTTTTTATCCATTCAGTGACTCTATGTCTTTTGATTGGTGCATTCAGACCATTTACATTTAGGGTGATTATTGATAGGTATATACTTATTGCCATTGCAGACTTTGGGTTCATGGTTATCAAAAGTTCAAGGGTAACTTTCTTACTAAGAGTCTAACTTAACTCAGTTAGTATGCTATTACAAACACAATCTAAAGGTTATTTTTGTTTTTCCCTCCATTTCTTCCTCCTCTCTTCTTTATATATTAGGTATCATACTCTGTACTCTTTCTCTCTCCCTTTCTATTACCTCTGGTGACAGCTATTTAACCTTAGGAACACTTCCATCTATAGCAGTCCCTCCAAAATACATTGTAGAGATGGTTTATGGGTATAAATTTTCTCAGCTTTTGCTTATCTTTAAATTGTCTAATCCCTCCCTCAAATTTAAATGATAATCTTTCCAGATAGAGTATTGTTCATTTGAGGCCCTTCTGCTTTATTGAATTAAATATATCATGCCACTCCCTTCGAGCCTGTAAGGTTTCTGTTGAGAAGTCTTATGATAGTCTGATGGGTTTTCCTTTATATGTGATCTTTTTTCTCTCTCTGGGTCCTTTTGATAGTCTGTCCTTATCCTTGATCTTTGCCATTTTAATTATTATATGTCTTGGTGTTGTCCTCCTTGGGTTGCTTGTGTTGGGAGATCTGTCCACCTCCATGGCCTGAGAGACTATCCCCTTCCCCAGATTGTGGAAGTTTTCAGTGATTATTTCCTCAAGGACACTTTTTATCCCTTTTTCTTTCTCTTCTTCTGATGCCCCTATAATATGAATATTCTTCCATTTGGATTGGTCACAAGTTCTCTCAGTATTCTTTCATTCCTAGAGATCCTTTCTTCTCTCTGTGCCTCAGTTTCTTTGTATTCCTCTTCTATAATTTCTATTTCGTTTATTGTCTCCTCCACTGTATCTAATGTGCTTTTAAAAACCCTCCACTGTTTTCCTGAATGATTGGATCTCTGACTGAAATTCGTTCCTGAGTTTCTGAATATTTTTCTGTACCTACATGAGCATGTTTATGATTTTTATTTTGAAATCTGTTTCAGGAAGAATGATTAGTTCAGTCTCACTCGACACTTTTTCTGGTGTTGTTGAGATTTTGCTTTGAACCAGGTTCCTTTGACATTTCATATTTGTATGTGGTGGCCTGTAGTGCCCAGAAGCTCTACTCTCTGGAGCTTCTCAGCCCCTGGAGCAATGTCAGGGTTTTCAGGGAGTGGTGCTGGTGTCTGGGGGAAGGAAAGAGCTGTTTCCCACTTCCTGGCTGCTATGCTGATCTCCACTGCCAGAACCAGTGGACCGAACACACAGGTGTAAGCCTCTATGCTTTGCGTTTGTAGCTGTTGTAGGCAGGGCTTCCCTCTGGCTAACCTGACACTAGGGCAGGGTTTCTTGGTTTGTGAGCCAGGTGTGGGCTGACCGGGAGAAAGGCATAGCAGGCTGCGTATCACAGTGTGGGGACTTGGAGCTGTGTAGCCAGCCAGGGGGATGGAATGCCTGAAGATCATGAAAGTTCCCAACCTGCTGAGCAGAGTTCACCCAGACAATTTTGTCTATCTGGCCTTTCTCCTGAGCAGTAAGCTCTGTGCAGTCCTTGCCCCTTCAGCAGCCCTTTTGCTTTTAGGAAGTCTTTCAGACTGCCCTCCCAGATCAGCTGGATATGTATTCCTGTTTTCCAAAAGCAGCTGGAATCTTAGTCTCTCCAGGTATTCTGCCTGTCATAGCTTTCCAACACCACTAATCACCAGAACACCATGCAATGTAGGTTCGTGCTCCCAGAGCAGATCTCCAGGGCTGGGTGTTCAGCAGTCCCATCCCAGGCTTCCACTCCCTCCCTGCTCTGTTTCTCTTCCTCCTGCCGGTGAGCTTGGATGGGGGAAGGGCTTGGGTCCTGCCAGGTCATGGCTTTGGCACATTACCCTGTTCTGTGAGGTCTGTTATTTTCTCCAGTTATATGCAGTCTGGCTCAGCCTTCTTTCCTGTTGCTCTGATGGTCTCTCAGGATTAGTTGTATTAATTATATTTTCATATTATATGTGGTTTTAGGAGGAGGTCTCTGTCTCACCTCTTACACCGCCATCTTTAATCCCCCCCAATGGAAGTTTCTGTCATAATAGAAATACCCTTTACCTGAGTTGTAATAGCTTGGGCCATGGTCACTTAGCCACATGGGACCATTGAGCACCGGAAAGATATTTAGTGCAACTGAGGAACTGAAATATTAATTTCACTTAATTTTAATTAATTTAGGTTAAAATGTAACCATGTGTATTTACTGGCTACTGTTTTGGACAGTGCAGCTCTAGGTGCTCAGAATTCTAGGACTGATGGGGAGAGAAAATACTTGAAATGCCTCTATATTTGGAAGGGGGGTAGCAAAGAGAATAAAAAGAGGGTAAACTGTAAAGGGAAGACAAAGAGAAGGAATGAAGCTTCCAAAAGAATTAAGATGAGAATATAAAAAGGCTATTCTTGGTTCTGTCATCCAGCCAATTAGGAACCCTAGAAGAGGTTGTTACCTCTGGCATCTCCGAAGTTGAGAGCTAGGCCCACTACATATGTAGCTTTTCCTTGTATCTAGAATCCAATTTATCCCAGCCCTTCTTGACCCTTTTCTATTTTCAGCCTACATCACTTCCTAAGGTAATTGGTTATACATGTTTACCACCTGCTGGATAAAGTGATATTTCTATGTTATTGCTTTCAAGCTACCTCCTCTAGCTCCAAGTAATAGTACTTGTCTTTGATGAGTTCCAAGTGCTTTAAAGATATCCCCAAATATCCCAACAACAAGTGAACATGTCAATTCTTCTCCTGAGAGTCTTGGCTAATGAAACTTCATTTGATTCTCAGGGTCAGATGGTGCCTTCTGAATGTCCTGGTTTGTCCTAACCTGCCTTAGCACCTGAAGCCCCACTGATTAGGGTTTTCCGCTGGGTAATGGCTTTACTTTTAGAAACACATTAAGATGCACGTATGTCACACTTGAAGCCACAAGCAACCATTTAACACCTTGACTTACTTTTTTTCCACATTGGATTCTAAGGACCTGACTATGTCAGTTTGGATTTGCAAAGAGTATATGGGGAAAGGCCCAGATCATGGAGGATCTGCTCCCTAGTATGGTGACCACAAAAGAATAAATACAACAGCCCTGTGCACCTGTACAGAAAACTAAAAGAGACACCTGAAAAAGGGCATCAAATAACACTAATGTCAGCGAAATTTAAGCTTTTACCTCCTCCCCAATGAGAACTGTTTTGTTGCTTCATTGTTTCACAATGGCTGGACCAAGTTATTGGGTCCAGAAGCCTCAAGATGAAGTTATTCTTACTCCCTTCACAAACAACTGATTGAAATTACTAACAGGCGTAAACCTTAAAAACTAATGTTCCATTGGACTGATCATCTTCCTGAGAACTTTATTTGGCCTTTGAGTGTTTTCCACTCAATCTTCTTTATGTAGAGATTTTAATTGACTCCATGAAGCCCTCAGTTTGGCCTCTTTTGACTCTATCCTCCCTGAATCTGTCAGTAAAATAGCAATACATCATTTTGCCCCAGCCCCACATCTTGTTAATGACACTGGCTCAGTAAAAACTGAGTTCAAAGATAATCAGTATTCAAGTAATGACACTGTTTATAGAACACTATGTTTTCCATTAAATTTAACAGCTTTTTGAGCATGTATTATGTAGACCTATAAGGAACATGAACATTAATTTAAAAAGAAATTCTTGTCTTCAGGAAGCATATGATATAGAATATGATCTTCTTTTCTAGGTCATTCAGTATTTATGACATTCTTACTTAGTATCTACCATGGGCAGTAGTATTGGGCAGTAGTAATTGGGCTGTGATGAGAACAAGTTAAGCACAGTTCCTGCCCTCAAAGAGCTTGACATCCTACAGACATTTGGATTTATTTTGGTGTGAGACTCAGCTCATCTTAGTTACCTAGCATGAAAGCCATTTATTTGGATATCTTTCTTATGTCTTCCTTAGGAAAGACATGAAAGGAAGACATGGTATTTAACATAGGGTTGGAAGGATTTTAGCAAACAAATATGAAAAGG